>JAGVVM010022850.1:0-31641 GCA_019149425.1 Psidium friedrichsthalianum | reverse complement strand
AAAAATGGATTATGAACCTTTTTATTAGTCATTTTACTTGATATCGGAGCTTTTCGGCAATCGTATCTGCACCTGGATCTTGACGATAGTTGGTGGTTGGTGTGCAGCATGCTAATAATTCTCTCCTTAAAATGTACGAAGCGTCGATAGGAGAGGCAGTAATGATCCCTATCATGTAAACATGTCAAAGTTCTTCCTTTTTCCAATTTTACTTTAACTTACCAATACGAAATTGCTAATATTTGTACTGAAATGTAGTTCTTTTTACATTCCCCTCGTGCGAGCGGGTTTTTGTGTGTGTATTTTTCGGTCAAACATTTCCCTTGTATATTACACAGTGAATATTCTGGTGTTTCTCGACATGGCACGTCTAGATGAGCTTTTGATATCTTCATATTGTAGGTTCAAAGCTGTACTCGGGATTTGAGAGATAAAGAAGACATAGCTCAGGCTCAGCTGCAGATTTTAAAGCTTCAGATCCAAAAAGCGAAGCACGAGAGGAAAAGAAGGAAAATTCTACTCAGACAAACTTGGGACAGCAGAAAGCAGCTCCTGGGACTCAAAAATCTGCAGAGCCGCTTCCAGTCCCTGTTGTCTGTTCCCAACAATTCGCATCTTCACTTCCATATGTTTCTACTAACCTTCCTCATTCCTATGCTTCTCCAATACCGGTGGTAACACCACCACAGCTTCCATCCCAATTGGCTCAGAACACCAGTCCCTTCGTTCCACTGCCAGAACTGAATAGCCAGCCACCCACTCTACCTCCACAGAACACCCATCAGCAACACCACACACTGCTAGTTTCTCATTCGCAGCTGACACCTCCCATGCCATATTTTCCCTCTTTACCCGCAACACTGTATCCCTCAAAACCAGCACCAACACCTCAAGATTTCGGACTGCCCCTAACATACAGTGCTGTGGCTCCCCAAGCCCACTTTCAAGATAAATACCACGAGCCATCAATTTCTCATTCACACCCAGCGCCTCAAGGGCCTCCTCTTCTGCCTCCAGCAGCGCTACAGTTTTCCTCAAAACCAGCACTGACACCTCAAGATTTTGGCTTGCCCCTAACGTATGATGCACCATCTACCCAGCCTCATCATGAAACAACCCATGACCCCAACGAACTTCCTTACATGCCATCTCAGAACTATCCCCAAAATTTTCATGCGCTTCCAGGGATACCCTTCATTTCTTCCCATCAGTTGCAGTCTCCTTTCACCAAGACATATGACCAGCCCCAAGTAGGCCTTATTCAGAACTTCTTGGCAGATATAAGTCAGCAGGAGGGAGCTCCAATTTTGACAATATTGATCCTCGAGGAAAGTATAACTCAGGACATGTCGATTCATCTGCAGAAACTTCATCTCCTCCAGCCCCTGGCATGGAAAATGACTACCTGCAATTGCCGGTTGCGCGTATTTTGCCGCATGCTTTACCAACTGCCTCTCCCATCGGTTCTGAATCGAGTTCCAGGGAGACCAGAGGGAATAGGGCACTGATGGATGATGTCATTGACAAGGCTGTTGCAATGGGGTTCAGGAGGGACTTGGTGAGAGCTACTGCAAACAGGCTTGAAGCGAAAGGGCAGCATCCGGACCTCAATCTGCTGTTAGACACTCTGATGAGCAATGGGGAATCTCGGGGATGAGCCGCAGGTTAAAGCAACTACATGCTCCGTCCACCACCTTTTGCCTTTGCATGTGGGCGACTGTTAAAATGTTGTGGAGCTTCTACTTTTTGCTGGTGAAGAACACGATGCACATGATGTAAATATTATTCGGTTGATGTATTTATCGCATGAAACCTATCAAACTTGCTACATCTCTCAGTCAAACCCGAAATGCACACCGGTGTTCTTGAGATTCTTGTTCCGTGAATACCTGTGTTTTGCCGAAAGGTATGGAACGGTATATCGTCTGCGACTGTTCTGAATCGAAGGTTGAATCGAACTGTGCCTTCTGATTTGAGGATTCTTCGAGTTAGTTCACTGATCAGCTCCGCAAATGTGGGTTTTAACGCGGAATATGAGAGTTGAGAGCGAGCATTACGTTCATGTCACCTTAATGTAGCAGAACTCGGTCGTGGTAAAGTCTTATTATTTGCTTGCATGCTCGCATAAACAAATCCCAAAATGAAGCATCATCATCTCCTCTTCTCCATTTCTCACACCTTTGATACGTATTGTCGCATTCTTTTATTACTACATATTCCACCGACTCATACACACATAAAAACACAAGACGCCCGTAAAAAGCGACGACCTCTGCATCTACAAGCTGCTTTTCACGTCCTGGCAGGCTCACGGGCCTTCCCCTCATCGTGGGCCTTTTCCTGGATGGTCTGGCCCATGTCCTTCGTCCTCTGGCCCAGATGGCCCGCTGCGTACTGCATTTTCCGCTTGGCTGGCTCCACCTGCTCCGGCAGGAGCTCCCTCATCCTCCTCAGCATCCACGTGAGGGAAGCCAGCCCCGTGATCCCAAACGCCCCCGACGTCAAGAACCCAGCGACCGCGAGGCCGATGGTGAGCACCGCGGGGACGAGGACTGGGCTGAAGAGGACGAAGAGTGGGGCCGTGACGGCGAGCCCGATGAGGGTGCCCGCAAAGGTGAGGCCCGCCAGGAGGAGGAGGACGCCGCCGAGCGGGACGAGCGTGACCACCGCGAGGACCTGGGTGGTGGAGGGGCCCCTATCGGAAAAGACGTCCCTGAGCTTCTGGGTCGAGGCGGCCCGGGGTTGCTGGCGATGGGGGTGGGTCTGGAGCTGCGGTGGCTGGTAGTGCTCCGCCATTTGGTTGCGGCGGTGCTAGGAGCTTGCGTTGACAGAGTTGATCCAGAAGTGAGAGCGGTAGTCTGATGCAGATGATTTAGTACGTAGGAGAGGTGAGAGTGCGGTGGAACATTTAAGGAGGGTAGAGAAGTGGACACGTGGAAGTGGTTGACACGTGGCTTGCGGTGAGAACGGGAGGGTATGCAATATGCATGAGAAACCATTTCACGTTGCCATGAAGCCTACCGCGGATAATCTTCCTACATTATATAATTTCTTTCTTTCCTTTCTTTTTTTTTTAATCGAAAAGCGATTAGCTTGCTTAAAACAAAATTCTTTATTTAACATATCACGCAAATCACAATCACTCTATCGAAAAGCGATTGGCTTGTTCTTCCACATCAACAACACAACCGCCCGTCACATAAAAATGCTTCCTTGTCCCTTAATACGGTGGGCAATTCCTCGCTCTAGCGCTCACCAATGGCACAAGATATAATGCGAGAAAAAGAGCATGGCTATTGCCGCTCCACAAGTTCAGCAACTTAAGCGAACCGGAACAGGCATAATACTTGAGTAGATCTCATGGTTTGCGAACATTTATTTGCTAATCGACGCGGCAAACGTTGATTGACGAAAATTACTTGTATAAAACCAACTATTATGACCACATGTTGGATTGAAAATTACTTGTGCAACATCTCTATCGGGAAGTTCACGTCGACTTGAAACTTGAATCCACAATTTTTAGCTTCAACATTGCACGTTACTCAGGCTCATATCGAATGTTCATTGCACACAATTCTGGTCAATGGTCTCGGTTGGTACATGTTGAGAAATAGCACGTGAATTTCCGCAACTATGCTTTCCATGCCCAGCCCACGGATTCCCCCTTGGGCCTTGCTTTATTTAGGTCTCTGTCGGACAACAAATCTTATTCCTAGAAATAATTAAAATGGGTAAAAATCCACCTCATCCAAAAAAATGAGAAAATCACCCATTTAGTCCTAAACCTATTGTACAAATGCTAATTCAATTGTAAACATTTCAATTTCGACAATTTAGTCCTAAACTTTTGCTCGATATTCCAATGCAGTCATTCAGCCCAATTTTTATGGAAAATTACTGGCATAGCAGTCTAGTCATTGCAGGCCATTCTAAATGACAAATCGGCTCCCAGCAAAAAATTGGCCGGAAGAATTATATTAGAATTTCAAACAATGGTTAAGGACCTAATAAGCAAAATTGAAAAGTTTAGGACTGAATTGGCATTCCCATACTAGTTCAAGATTGATTGGAAAATTTCCCCACCAAAAAACTATTATAGTTGCAAGATGAAGAGAATGGACTACTAAAACAAGTAAGGCATTGTAGTCCATTAAAATTGAAATTCAATTCCAATGTTGCGACCTTATTGATCTAGTCTCGTCCTAGATTGTACACAAGTTAAATTTCGCACATTAGACAACACATCCTTGTTTCATATTGAAGCAAGCGACCGACAACATGGATAAGAGATTGTAGACTATTTTTTGGGGTAATTGAAAAAAATTCATAAATTTATTATAATTGTGCAAATTCAATTCCAAACATTTTTTTTTTTGGTTAATTGAGTCTTAAATCTTTTACAATCGTGCCAAGTTAATCTACTTTGCCGGCCAATACTAACTTGAACAATTATTCACAATTTCTAAATTTTTCATTTTGTCTTTTCTTTCTTTTTTTCCTTCCTAATGCTACTACGGTGAGGGTCGTCAAGCTCATAGGCAATTGGTGAGGGCCACAAATCCCTCGCGAGGGGCGGCCAGGGGCAAAGGTGGCCATGGCCTCGCCAATTACGCGTGAGGCGGCCTCGCCTGCGGCAGCTATGAAGCCCTTGCCGGCAAGCTTACCCTCATCGGCCACAGTAGGATTAGGAAGGAAAAAAAAAAAAAAAAATATATTAAAATATTATTAAAAACTATCCACATTAGCCTAACTAGTAAAATGAGCTGAATCGACACAGTTGCAAAAAATTTAGGACTCAATTGGCCAAAAAAATTAGGAATGAATTAGCACAATCACAATAAGTTTAATACTTTTTGGTAATTTTTCTCTATTTTTCTCCTAGCTTGATCCTAAGAAAATTGGACCATGCTGAAAATCAACTGAAAGATGGACTAGTTTTAGATCTATGACGGGCAAATGGCCATCTAGGGTTTGGCCTTTCCTATAACCGATCACAAAAGGAAAAAGAAAAAACTTTCACTTAGCAATAAGGAAATGAACCATTTTAACCAATGAAAGCCAAATTCCATATGATTTGTTCATGAATTGCTTCCGATCGCATTACGAAAGTTTCTCTTTAGGGTTTGGTCAACCAACCTCGCATATATAGCCGTCCTCAAGAAAAGGGCAATATTCTCTGACTTAAATTAATTAATGGTTGGAACATTCACATTAATATAAGCCCTAAACATTCCCCACTCATGAAAAAAAAAAAAATTGGAGAGCGCGCAAATATTTCCACCCCTCGAATACCTTTATCCTCCATATTCTCAGATCTCCAAGATCTGCACGTATCCAGGCTTTTCGATTAACAAGTCATCCGCCAAAAGACAGAATATTTATCTATCGCCAAAAGATCGAATTGATCAAATCTGATGATGTCTGTTTAATTTACGGATCACGCTGATGGGAATTGGGAACCATCATAGCCATCATCATTGGCAGTCTCAGAAAAAGAGCTTGCTTTCAGCGTTAAAAGGGCAGGCATCCATTTGAAAAACGGAACATTTTTTTTTAAAAAATAAATCTGATTGGATTGGAAAAATCAATTAGATTGAAAGAGTGAATAAATCGACAAAAGTATGTGTCCTTCGATGTGGGTGTTGAGCGTGATTTAAAGCTGTAATGGTAGGTGAGGGGGGGAGATCTAATTGAGTATGTGATCCCCATCCCGATCTTAGACCGTCCTTATATTCATTGAATCTGTGCCGCTTAAGCTGATTAAAGTTCCTTCAGAAGATCTAAATCCTAGGACAGTCCTCTGGGATTCGAGTCGTGTTGTGTATGCATCTGTCGCGCCGGGCATTGCATTGCCGACGCTTGGCGCGGCAAAAATGTACGTGATTTTCTTTAGACATACCCTTTATCTTTTGTTTGGGGCGATAAAAAATCGTATGACTCCGACTTGAATAAGAGCCATCTTCGTTCCTATCCGATGCTTGCCGTGCCGGATTCTTGTCGGTCTATTCAATCTCCTGTATGTACTCCTAATTCATTCATGTGCAATTTTGACTACTGCAACAATTAATATTGATGTGCACGTTAGATGAAGGAGCTACCTAGGTCCTACCTGATTTAGAGCTAATCTCTCTCTCCCTGACCCCAAAAAAAAAAAAATCTTCAATTATAAGTAAAGATTCAACTTCGAACACATGCATTGAAAAATTAGGGCTAGCTCGAGGCCACGTCCGTTAAGTAAAGATATAAGTTCTAGTATTGTTCATTTAAGCGCAAGTCAATTCTGGTTCTGGCTTAGCGAAGGTAAGCGAAAGGAAGGAGAAGAGGCGAGATATACCAAATGGGATCTTTTCTAGAGTATTTAGATTCTGATGTTATAGTAAGGGACATGAATTCACGATACTCTCAACAAGTCTATTATGGCATTTAATGTTTGAATATTGCCTCATTGGAATTTCTTCGGGGAAATTATCCAAAAAGTTCTGAACCTATTATATTTTTGTCAATTCAGTTCTAAATCTTTTAATTTTATCAATTTAGTTCTATTTTTTTTTTTCATATTGGCATTTGAGTCCATTCAACCAATTATGGCCGAAAAATGCTAATGTAGACTCTAATCGTTCTACGTGGCATGACTGATACTGACATGAGCAAATGTTAGTAAAATTTTATTTTTTTAAATAATTTAATTTGTTTATTTTCTCTGGGTTTTTTTCCCCTTATAGTGGTTGGCGAGAGCTACAACACCCTCGCCTTGCCTTACCCATGGCCAACAAGGGCTTGGACTCCCTAGCCCAATAGTCAGCGAGGGCCCGACGATCCTCGTTGGCCACTATGAGAAAACAATTGCGAAACACGGATGCTGGATACTCTACTATTCTATGTTCTACGGATTGTAGCTAGCTTCTTTAAGCCTCAAAGAGACCTTCAACCTTTTCTTTGTGGGTTTCACTCACTTTTCTTATCTTCCTTGAGAAACCCTTCTAGTGTCCGTACTATCTTTTTTAAATAGTAAAATATTATTGAAATTTGTACACGTCAACGTTGGGTATGTCACGTTAGAAGGCTGACGTCCACATCAGTGGTTTCCAGTTAAAATTGGCTGGATGGATTCACATGGCAATACGTGAAAATGTTCAGGACTCAATTAATAAAACTAAAAAATTCAGTACTAAATTAATAAAAGTGTAGTAGGTAACTAATGATCACGCTTCCAAGAAGCAGTTTGGTAACTTTAACAAACTTAGACTATGCTTTCGAGCAAGGTTACATTAATCATACGCACACCCGCATATTGATATCATAAACACACAGAAGTACACGAGTGAATGTAGGCATACAGTGCATTTCCATAAGCGCGTGAGTAGCAAGTCATGCATACAGACTCATCGAGGTTTGAAAAAACGTTATTTATGTACTGCATAGAGAGAGAGAGAGAGAGAGAGAGGGGGGGGGGGGGGGGGGGGATTGGATTGGATTGGATTGGATTGGGTTAGACAGAAATAGACAGAAATTCCTGGCACATCAAGAACATCCAAACCTAAGGCATGGCGACAACACTAAGTTACAAATTGTTTTAAGAGAGGCTATTTCGTGGGTACATCGAAATCTACTGGACTGGAAGCTACAACTGTTGAAATACGTGGGAAACAGTCTGTTTTTGCTTCTTCTCCACGTCTTGCCTGAGGAAGATTTGATGGATTCTGGAACAACTGAAACTTGTCGCTCTTTCCTCGGGGAAACGACACGACCAATACTGTGAATATTTATCTAAATAATCACGAGTTCTTTTATTGAATGTAGCTTGACGCGCATCACAATGTTTCTGCTCCAAGAATGTTTAATTCACTCCAAAAATTATTTTTGGAGGAAAAAAATTCAAATTAAACGGATTTTTATTTTAAAAGTATTTACAGAACAAAAAATTCTACTTTACAGGTGTGGTCGTGCGCGTCCAACTTGAGGAAAAAAAGACAGACTTTTTATTTCTCGAAGCTCGGGGCAAATCGAAATTCGAAGAGTGGGATTTTCAGTGGGGGCAAGAATTTTGCAACAGTGAGTTCAGGTTCAGGTTCAGGTTCAGACTTTTCTTGATGATGTCTGAGAAACTGACGAGTTGGGGAGGGACAGCGTTGGACGTGACTCTCCCTGAAACTGGCAGAGATCAAAGGCCCCGACAGAGACCCAGAGAACACTCTACGGGCAAAGATGAGAAAGGACCATGTTGCTCATTTTCTATTCCTTTTTCTTTTCCTTCAAATTTTTTTTATTATAGATAAGAATCAAGTTATAAAAGACACCGCTAAATAGGGTTCACTTATTATGTAAATATCTAAGGCCTAGTACCCTGAAAAACTTCAAATTTAGGTCTAATCTTAATTATATCGTATGCTCTTTTTGTTCTCATAAGAAATTTCAATTTTAGGTTTAGTTCCAATTATATAATAATTTTCTTTTTGTCTCGTTAGAAAGTCACAAACTTTTACTGGAATCTCAAATTTGCCACGTTAATCCTCTATCAAAAGTTTCTCTTGATAATCAAGAAATGGAAAACTCCATAGCACAAATTGTTCGAGCATCCCAAGCTGGGTGCCTCGAGTGCGAGTGGAGACTCCAAGCATAAGAGATGGAAGAATCTTGAGCGTGAGAGTGTGAAAACTGACTGCAAACTCGAGGGTCCCTGAGCAAGATGGAAGGAAGACAAAGTAAGAGCAATTGAAGAGAGCCAACTACCCAAATTTCAGATCCAAAAAGATGGCGTTGGCGCTATGGAAATTCATTTCCAAAAGACGTCTTCTTGGATATGAAAATTGAGAAATTAACTAGATCAATGACTTGCAAATGCCACATCACTGATGACGATTTTGGATAGAGGATTAACGGAGGTAACTATGAGAAGTAAAAGTTTAGGGTTTTTTATGAAACAAAAAAAGTTTAAGTTAAAATTAGGACTTGACCTGATGTTGGTGGTTCTTTACTAGACAAAAAAAGTTTACAATAGAACTGAGACTGAAACAAAAGTTACGAGGTTTTTATGAGAGGACAAAAAGTTTATGATAAAATTGGTACTAGAACTAAATTTGAGGGTTTTTTTAGGGTTTTAGGCCAAATATCTGTGTCGTATTTTCATATTTCTATATTTTGACTCGATGATTTTAGTATAGTTTCGTTACTCTTTTCAATCTCCTTCAAGACTTATATTGTTTCTATAGAGAGTGTCCTTGAAGAAGAAACAAGAAATGGTCCACAAACGTGGGGGTTTTGTGTTCAAGAAAGAAAAGGATGCAAGAAAAGAAACACCATGTCAATTAAAGTCTTATGTGGATCAACAGCATTACAAACCTCAAATAATT
Organism: Psidium friedrichsthalianum; assembly: GCA_019149425.1. NCBI lineage: Eukaryota > Viridiplantae > Streptophyta > Magnoliopsida > Myrtales > Myrtaceae > Psidium > Psidium friedrichsthalianum. Next base: position 22,288 of record JAGVVM010022850.1, on the reverse strand, counting down.
ATAGAAAAAGCCTCCCTAGGTAAGATCTTCTTCTGTTTCTCTTGAAGGTGATAAAAAAGTAAAATCCTAGTTCTGTTCTTGCTAGAAATAACATGCCCCTTTTTCTTATTGGCTTCTCGGTTGGCCACTGCTTGCATGCTTACTAATAGCATGTGACAGAGCATATCATGCGAATTAGCGAAGAAAATGTGTAAGAGAAGCATGCACGTAATAAAGCTGCAACCTTTTACGCCATGGGGAGAGACAGGACATCAAAATATTATATTCTATTCTTGTTTTATTTAGGATTCTTAAAATTTGGGTATTTAAAGGCTAAAAACTCATGCATGGAATTATGAGGTAAAGTGAGGCAAAGAACTGGTGACGGCTGTGCAGATTGGACTTTCATGAACCTTTCTTTTCCTTTTTGCCTTTAGAATTTCAGAACTTTGGAAGTCGATGTTCTTTTCCTCCTCCACAAAGCTACTACCCAGTGCCACTGAGGAAATAAATCAAATAAAGACATGAAGCAAACCATTTTTCAATACATAGAGGAGATAAAACTTCTAGCAATCCCACAAAAACTTCACGCAATCTTTTTCAAAGGGTCTTCTCTACAATAACAAATTTTCACACTTTCGAAACCTGCTTTTTTCCCTCTTTCATGAGAAAGACGCACAGCCGAATGAAAAGCCACAAGAACATCATGCCGGGAATATGCCTAAGATGTGAGAGTTGAAGTTGAAGACTTGTGCTTTATGACTGCTCAAAGATCTGATGAGAAAGTGATTATAAATCACAGTGGTCCTCAAGAACAACGCGCAGAAAGAGAGTTGAGAATACTGGCATATATGGCTAAAAGAGGCTTGTAAGTGCATGGATAAGCTTTAAAGAATATAAAAACGATGAAACAGACAACAGCAGTTCCGCAGGCACATGCTTTGGAACAGCTATGCAATGATAATATAAGCAATTAAAACATATATGGCTACACAACAAGACTCTCTCTTGAGCTGGTTTTTCTAGCTAGGTTTAACAGGGATTGACACATTAATGCGAGATAACCCCATGAAACTTATTGCTTGTATAACGAGCAGTATGTTAAAATGGTCTAGAAGCTATAGCTACTACATGACTCCACATATATATAATAGAAATTGAACAGAGACCTCAATTTTCTAAAATCCATAACCAAGTAGGTATGCACATGGTTGCTGGATATCACCTTCCTCATTAGGGCTGCTCCTATTGAGTTCTCACATGTTGTCTCCTCCACCATTGAAGTCCCCTCCAAAGCTATCATTCCATGGAAGAGGAGGATAAGGAAATGGATAAGGAGGAAGAGGAGCTTGATAAAATGCCCCTCCTCCTTCATTGCCTATTGGCCTCTCCGACACCACCAAACTCGAGTGGCGCCACCCTTTGGCGTAGCGTAACGGGTTGCACTGGATTATTGCTCCCGGGAATGGCTGCTGAGGATGGAATCCCGTTGCAGGCGTATCGGATGAGATCGGCATTGGCCGTGTCAAGCTCCTTCTGGAGCCTTTGGACCTGCCTCTGGAGGAAGGAGATGGCGCCAACGCAGCCGTGGACGGGGTCACGGACCCTCGCCTCGGCCTCATAAGCTAGCGAGTTCACCGCGTCCTCTCTCTGGTGTGGGAGGAGGTCGTTTAGCAGCTGGTCACATTGCTCGCACCGAAGATCTTGTGGACGTTGGCGAACTTCTGAGGCTCCTCTGGTGGGAAGTAAGGGGCGAAGATGCAACCCGGCATGCACTTCCTCCTCAAGAATTTGCAGGCAGCACAGGGGGCGTTGTAGGAGCTGGATGATGACCATGTCTCTACAATCCAATGATTCTTGTGAGCACACTTTCTTTTTTCCTCAAATCAAGAACCATCGTATGTAGTTTGAATGCAACATATATGGTTGTTTAGCTTCCGATTAGCTAGTGCCTCCTTTTCTTTTAATCCATTCGCCTGGCTTGACTCCATCGTTTCGTTAACTTTTATAGTGAGGGATGACATGAGAAAGCCGTTGCTCTAGGGTTACAGAGGATGGCTGATGAGTGAAACATATAAGTGCAAGTAATCAAAAGAGAAACCCTGAATAATTTTACTCCATCCTGTTTCCTTGAGAGCTGAAGGGTATCAACCTCAAGTTTCATTTCCGAATGTACCCTTTTCAAGAAAAATTAGCAAGTTCATGCCAACCCAGAATTTCTCGAGTCTGAACGTTCCATATTGGCTTTCCTCTCTTGCTCTTGATAAGAACTAGGATATCTTCGTTTCTTTTTCTTGGTTTTTTGTTTTATGGGTTTTGTTGTTTCCACTTTTACTATTCAGCAGGTCTCTCTCTCTCTCTCTCTCTCTCTCTGTGGCGTTCAAGTGTCTCTCAGATCAGAAGAACTATTTGTGTGCCATGCAATTCATCACTCAGCTAGAGAAATCAATCTTTCTCAAGTTAGTAAAAAAATCTGACAAAAAAAAAAAACAAAGAGTTAGTTAAATAAACAGTTCTCTACATCTTCCCACAACATAAAAGTTCAGCAAAATTTTTCGGCACCTAAACATGGTAAATCCCTGATTAAGAAACTCCAAGCATTTGTCCGAACACCTAGCTATTTCAGTCTTTTTTATGCTTCAGAATCTCAAAGAAACTTCAACCTTAGCCGGTGAGGAGTAAGCTATAACTCATGATCTTTACCTGCCTCATAGCTAGTTCAAGGTCTTTTTGATCAAAAGAAATTAGAAAAAAAAAAGGAGCTGTACCTTTTGCCTTGTAGGGATCTCTCTCAGGAGATTTTTCCTTGTTCCAAAGATAAAAAGGTCCCTTAGAAAACGATGGCAGAGAGGATGGAAATTTGTTGCTGGAGAGAGAGAGAGAGAGAGAGAGGAGAGAGAGAGAGAGATTCTAATGCTGAGAGAGCAAATTCTTATGATGAAACCCTAATTGGGCAGCAGTAGAGAGGAAGGCAAAGAGTTCATGCCAATTCATCAATCACACCCCCAGAAAAGCAAAGAGAGAGGGAGAGAGTGGGCATTTTAGTGGATGGGGAAGGAATTGGAAGCCAAAAAAGACAAAGGGTAATAATAAATGAGAGGGGTACAGACCCCTAGAGCAAAAAAGAGTGACTACAACTCTCCCTCTCATAATAATATCAGCAATGTTGTGTGTGTGGGGGCTGACCTTCCATTTCGTGATTCGCCCCCCTCTCATCCTCGTGCGTTCAGACAGTATATGCATCCCCACATGCAAGGGCTGGAGAGAATATATCTATCTAAGGGAGATGTTAAGCCTCACAAAATGATTACAGAACCATGACTTGTCACAAATAGTATTTCCTTGAGCAGTGCTTCTTCTTCTGAAAAACCATGTCTGTCAAGCTAGTCAAATCAAATTGATGTAGCATTCCATTATATTTAATAGTTTTCAATTAGTTAGATGAAACCCAGTATAAAACTACTTCTTCCCTAATGAGATATGCAAAGAGGCCAAACAAAACCGTATATTGTACACAGGGTATAATGCTTGTCTAAGTACCATTGCAGAAGTTCTGTATTGGTAGATCACCCAGAGGATAATTCGAATCCATTAACTTTAATGGGACTCAATTTCACTAAAAAAAAAAAAACTAAATTGCGAATGATGGGTCAATTGCATTGCATAAGTATTGCAATAATGGCAATAACATGTAACGACTTTGGTTCACTAACCGGTCGCACGTTCAAGTTAATGGTGTTGGTGGTGCAACAACGATTTATCCTGCTATTGCCGAAATTATCATTTAACTTTGATAAGACACCCAATAGCTATAAATTCTTGATTTTGAACGCATCTATTTTTTTTCCCCCCTTGCATGGCGATGTTTTCGTCAATCGAGGATGAAAACTTACGGGATAAAGGGATTCCACAGTCTGAATTCTTCAAACAGAGGAAACAATATATATTCTTATGGTACGGGTCAATGGTTTCCATTTTCATCACTTCTCAAGTGGCAGTAAAAATCTGATTTAGTCTCAACTGTTCTTAACAAAATGTTAATTTTAATGTTGCAGTCATAATATAATAGAAATGTTAAGACTATATTTGGTAGGAAACTCATTTGAAGGCCCTTTCAGTTGACATGTTCCATTTCACTTTTTCGTTAAAAAAAATGCGATTATAAATTCGGACGATTTTGAAAAAAATTAAAATAATATAAAAAAAATTAAAATAATATCATATGAGCTTAAACAGTTGATATATGGTTAATTTTTATACAAGTGTCTCTACGGCATTAGTTAACTAATACGAAAATAAATTTTCGATACACTATAAAGATGAAAGAATTAATCATCTTAATTAAGTTGCCTACTGCAAAAATCAATTGTTTAAAGTGAAATAGGCAAAACAAAAGTCCAAAGGGCTCTTTTGACCTTTTCTTTTTATTAAGTTAATTCAAACATGGTTACCAACAAATACCCACCATCAATTCAGCAAACTGTTCTGTACATATTCCGTTACATTTTATCCATATTACATAGTAAGGGATCCATCAATCTGCCACTCATTTTCCGAACTAGGGGCAGCTTTCTAGCTTCTTCTTTCTTTCTTTCTTCCTCTCTTTTCAAACACTTTAAGCAGTGTTCTTGAAATACAACGACCCCATTCAAAAAAGTCACAAAAAGGGGTGACCAAGGAACAATGAACAATGAACATAGAACAATAAAGAAAATCATTGAGGACTCCGAATCGATACCCCCCGTAATGCAAGTGGCACCACTCAGAACTGCAAGATCGTGAGCCTACTACACTCAGTTGCTTTCCTATTTCCCTTTTTCACTGCTCTGGGATGAAACACGCGCAATTTTTCCTTCATCGTCAATCCGCTAGGGCTTCAAACTTCACTGCTAGACCCCTTTACATATGCGTTTATTCTAGTATTCGGGATGTGTTAAAGGGGCAAGAAAGAGGGAAGGGAAACATCCAGTTCTTGCTACTTCTTGCTTGAATCATTATGACTTTTTTGGTTGTGCATTCAAGTCTGCGACAACGGGTCATTGTCCTAGAGTGGAAGTCTGGTAGTCACGGCTTATTAACGGACCTATAGAGACTAATGACTTGATAAGCAGTTTTTTTTTCTTTATAACTTATTCTTCTTATCATGATTATTCTAAGAAGAATTATTAAAAAGCATCGGAACCTCAGTATTCCACACTAACCATTATAAATATCTATCATCGCGACAAATAAGATCGGGATAATGTTAAACCATTTTGTCATATCAAGATTGACGATATCATGACCATTTTCATCAACTATGTGAGAGAACAAAATATATTAATCAACAAGCCTAATCTTCGACATGCATTTGATAAACCACGTGACTTATTTGCAAACCCTAACCAAAAAAAAGGGCCGTGCATACTTCTTGAATAATTGACCATGCTGGCTATATCATTAACAGAAGTCCATAGTTGTCCTAAAAATTGATAGGCACTTAAGACCAAAAAAATTGAATACGCTATAGTATGCGTACACGTACGTATGTATGAATTGGGATATTGTATTCACAACTAAATTCTTTGAATCATCTGGTCATGCGTATGATGAATGCGTCACTTTGTCCGGTGAGTTTCGTGCCCTCTTCCGCTACTATTCCCAGGTGAACCATGTATGGTGAAATCAGAAGGTGGACTGTTGCAAGATCATGTCAATGTGAAGGTACCATCACGGGTTCCATCCAAAGACATTGTCTCGATGATGGATGATGGAGGCGACAACAGGGAGTTCTATGACATGTGATACAAGTTCGGCAGAGAATTTGTTGAAGAATACTAAGAGACACCCCATGCTATGCCTGTATATCGTAGGCTATGTAGGTTTTGAAAATGGAAGGGGGGTAATTTGGTTAAAGTGTCGGTTGGCCTATTACTATAGCAGCTCTCACACCTTAAAACTAGCCTTCCATAAGTTCAATTTATTAAAGTGCAGTGCATAGTTTAACGAAAACAAAAGGAGAGAAATTTTTGATGCTCTTTATTCGCATGATAAGAGAATCTCATTCCCATCCAGAAGGGGAAATGTTATGGGGCTGACCTTGATCGCTCGAAATTTGATGCATGCCTGAGCAGAGAAATTCACTCCGAGCATTGGGTGCTGCACCTAATTTCATTATCTCTCAGCCAAGATTACTTGACTTTACCCGTTGGGAAAGTCAGAGTTTCTCAATTTCATTAATTAAGATATGAGATAATGGCACAAGAGATTCTTGAACTTTATTTCAATATGCCAGTCGTTGCCTCGACTTTTAATTTGTTCAATACAAACCCTAACTAGTTTTGATACATATTTAATTTAGTCCCTCAGTTATAGACAATGGTTAACGCTTTCCCAAACTAGAATTATCAGAAGGACAACATTATGCATTTTCAGATATCTAGGGACTCTATCGAACAAATTGAAAAATTTGGAAACAATTATGCATTAGGCTAAAGTTATGGACCATATTAAATAAGTTAAAAATTTGAAGGACCACATTGCATTTAAGCCAAAATTTAGGGATGATTTGTGTCACTTCCCTTTAAGATTTCAACACATTTCTTTCTCACGATGCGAAAATCGAGGAAAAATTGTGCCCGAATTTTAAGCCCTCATGGTTGAAGCAATATATGTGAATCTAATATCGAGTAACGTTTCTCAACCATCGACTGAATTCTATAAATATCATGTTATTGCCGTACACAATGCGAATTAACCATTTGGTTAACCTTACAGAGGTACAAAATCAGAAGTAAGGAATCTAAACAATCGTTGATTACGGTTAATATGATGATGTTGAGTGATGATTTGCATGCGGTAATAAGAGACACGAAATGTAAAAGGGCACATCCTAAAGAAGGAAGAGGTCTCTATATACAACACATGTGAGTGAGTGGGGCCTTGAAGGAAGGAGAAATGTAGTTGTCAAGAGAACTATTTGGTAAATGGTAACGTGAATCCCTTTCAATTGCCCCGACCATCTTTAGTTGGCCCCGTCTTGCCCTCATAGCCTAGCTATGTGCCTACACAACGCCTAGCTATGTGCCTACACCCAACGCACATACACAACCCTCCCTACTCCTCTTTCTTTCTCTTCTTCCCCCACCCCCCGCATGAATTAGGGTTTCAACCAATCCCCATGGGAGGAAGGATAATTCTCCAAATTATGTCTCTTTTGTCTAGTCCACAATGTGTTTTTTTGTCAAACTATTTGAACATGCGCACCTTATCATTAGAAACATAAAGATCGACTTATAAAGATTACTAAAATGACTTGTGTTCGACATCCCGGCACTCCTTTGATATCATTCGGAGACTAAGTTAGAGCCATTCATGGTGCAGTCAGCCGAGAACTTGAGATTTTCAACTCAACTATGCTGTCCGTAGATTGCCCAATATTCTCATCACACATCTACATTGCGTGCAAAAGAAGGGTAAGAATGTGTTGCTTGAATAGGGCCATATCATCCAAACTATTTCTCTGGACCTAACAATTCTGTACAGCATCCATGTCTACTATATCTATCTGAAGTAGCATTTGGAACCCTAGCAAAAGTCGCCATTGTCCCCATTCAGCTCATGGCCTAAGGCTATATCCATCAAACCACAGCGCAACAACCTTGGAAAAACACACAGTGTTCCTTTACCGCTTCCTCGTCCATTTCTCATGTTCTCTTACTCTATCAACTGCCAACGAAGCACGGCCTGCCGATTCTAGCGAACATTCATGTGGGTCAGCTGAACCAAAGCAGCCGTAGATCATTCATAGCTCTATCTCTTCTCACCCACCCACCCACCCCCCTCCCCCCCCCCCCGCCCCACCCCCCCCCCCCCCCCCCCCCCCCCCCCCCCCCCCCCCACAACATGGCTGGAATGTCAGTCGAGTAGCTTATATGCAGTCGTGAACATGATACTTGTCATCACGTTGCGGTTTTCATCGTCAATCACATCAAAATGAGGACCACAAAAACGACATTAGCTTCTTGCCAAGTCATCACTACCCTGGGGTGATTAACGTTTTTTCTTAATCGGGCAAATGTGTCAGGGGCGCCTAAAGCAATGCCCACAGAAAAAAAGCTGCCCTAGGTTGATAAAGTCCCAACCTTAATCCTCCGTTCCTTTTCCCTGCTCTCATCTTCGGCACCAAAGATTCTGATTTTTTGTGAAAAAGGCAACCTCATGTTGGTATCAGCCCTACGTTTAAGACTTTTACAAGAGAGAACTGGGCTTTTGCGGCATCTCATCTGTCTATGGGTATGGAAAGCAGATCGCAAGTATTCTTTGATATGGTAACTGAAAATTACTAGCGGCAGCGCAAGTCAAGTCAGTGACCTTGTGCACCATCTGGTCATTGGGAAGCAAATACCTCAAGAAACTATATGCTTTTGTGATTCTTAGATATGTGGGCTTGTCACTGGAATTTTTTTTTTTTTTGGGTTTATACCACGAAAAATCCCAAACTGGTACGCCTGTGACAAATTTACCCCAAACTATTTTTTTGACCACGAAAAACCCAAACTGGTACATTTGTGACAAATTTACCCAAAACATTTTTTTTTACCACGAAAAACCCCAAAAATATATACCTATGACAAATTTTACCCTTTATTAAATTGGATTAGTACCATGAAAAACGCTAAATTGATAAACCTGTGGTAAACAGAGGGTAAAAAATCCTAAACCGGTATACACGTGAAGTGCCACATGCATCCAACTAAGTAATTTAATGTTAAATTTAACCAAAATTAAAGGAGGGTAAATTTGTCTCAAATAAATCAGTTGGGGTAATTTGTCACAAATGTTACCAGTTTGGGGTTTTTGAGGTTAAAAAAATAGTTTGGGGTAAATTTGTCACAAGTGTACCAATTTGGGGTTTTCGTGGTATTAACCCTTTTTTTTTTCGAGGTTACTAGGAAGTTTACAATGCAGCAGTTGACATTTGATTATTGAGGATAGCTCCTTGTGTAATGGTCCAAGAGTTTGGTTAGTGCAACTTTGAGGAAATCACCAAAAAAGTCCTGAACTATTAATCATCCAATTTAATCTTAAATCTTTTTTTTTACGATTAATTCCTAAACATTTACATTTATTACACTTCAATCCATCCGATCAATTTTAAATGGCTAAATTAGCTGATTGAGTTGAATTGACACAAATGAAAAATGTTTAGTACTGAATCGACTAAAAAAAAAGATTTATGAATGATTCACACAATAGCAATAAATTTATAATTTCCTTGATAATTTTCCATGCAACTCATGTATAACAAGCCAAGCAGTTGGAAAATTGTTTAAAAAAATCGCACCCATGAATCTATTCATCTTCATTGTTTATCTTAGTCTCGCCAAAAGATGACACTAAACCGATTCAAAGCAATGGGTGTTGCATTTTCATCACTAATTTGTACAATTTCAAGTACACGCTCAGTCGCCCTAGAGGCTTCTTCACATAGGAATAAACGCAAAACACATGGCATGCTCCCCTTTCCTTAACAGCTCCACCTTCTTTTTATTACCTTTATCTCCTACTCCGACAAGAGTAGGAGTACCAACCGCCGATCGGCCTCCACATATCCGCATAACACCTCAAGGGCTTGGGGAGCCCCGCCTTCCACGCGTCCAGATCCGGCATTCGACCCGTGAGGGCGAGCGAGCTGTCGTCCTCCCTATTCCCGAGCCTCAACACCTGAAGCTCCTCCCCGAACACCGCACGCATCGCCTCCAGTGTCTCCACCCATGATCGCCCTCCCGTCTCTGCTCTTATCCTCCGCCTCCACGCAGCTCCCTCCCACGTTCACCATCAGCCTCCCTCCCCTCCTCAGCCCCTTCCTCAGCCTCTCCCACGTCCTCTGATCCTGGAGCTCCGGCACCAAACACCCTTTGCTGAACAAGTCCACCAGAACGCCCGCGAAACCATCTCTCGCGCTCGCCTTCAGCGCGTCCCGCGTGGATAAAGATCCGATCGTGGTGATCGCTCTCGAGCCTCGAGAGGCCGAAGTACCCTCGCGACGTCGATCACGGCCGGATCGAGCTCCCACCCGTGCACACACCGCGCGGGGTTACAACTCCAGGAGCAGCCTCGCGGCCGAGCCCGCGCCGAACCCGAGGACCCCGATGGGCCGGTGGGACGATGGGAGGGAGGGTGGCGAAGACGTCGAGGTAGGTGGAGGTGAGGGGCTTGAGGAGGAAGGAGATGCTGTGGATGTTGCCTGGGGAGTCGAGGAGGAGGAGGCGGGAGCCGGCGAAGGGTTGGTCGCACCTCCTGGAGACCTCTAGCACGCGTATGTAGTTGTGGCGGGACTTGAACCGGGCAAGGGTTTTGACATCGTCAGCGGGGATTCCATCGTCCTGGGGGGCGGCGGCAGAGACAGAATGCTGGTGGCCTTTCGGTGGGATTAGGCGGAGGAGGCCGTGGCGGTCGTAGGGGTGTGTCTGATGGGCAAGAAGATAGGAGGGGCCGAAATGGAAACGAGGTAAGGCAGTGACGATGAGAGGGACGACATTCTTGTCTCATTGGTGTTGAGCGCAGCACCAGATGATTGCAATTTACGACTCGTGAGCGCACTAGAAACCACAAAATTTGTAGCCGAAATCCCCAATTTTGTCAACGATGTGATCAAGGTCTCAAATTCATAATAATGACAATCTGTAAAGTGAAATATGTATTTCATTCCCAATTTCACTGAAGAATGAGCAGATCAGGAACATCAATAAGAAAACGAAGTGCTCGCTGCCAAAGGTGATGCAATCGCGCAGCGCATAAATTACATAGACCTCGCTCAGCTCACCGAAGAAGATCAAACAGGGAGCCGAACTGATGTGACCACGGTACGACAGTAGAATGATATATCTGGGTAACTACGTAAATCCATCTCACATAAGCCATGAAACGACGACATCAGCTGGAGACATAAGGAAAAACATCTCATTTACACTCGGGCATTCCAGTCTTCCTATTCCAACATACAGTGCGACCTCGGGTAGACAAAAACTGCCTCATCTAGCGGCTCACCAATCAAACCAGTGTGCCCAGCTGTTGGAGAGAGACTATTGGCTTGATAAGGTTATCTCCTAACCTAGAAAGATTTCATGCATTGCCTGTCAGAAAGACCCGAGAGTAGACAAGAAGTCAGAGCATATTTTTGTCAAGATGGTGGACGGTCTTCCCTTGTTTCACCCCCATTGTTTTCGCCAACACTGTCCCTGCATTGACCCAAAACTCAAATTACTATGGAATCACGAATCACCCACAAACCCCTCTCTCTCTCTCTCTATATATATGTGTGGTGTGTACTAATTAATAGATCAATTTCACTCCGGCCGATAAATTGCGGGCCCTATCAGATCTCAGGATACAAATTGTGTGCTTTAAAAGTAGGCAAATGCAAAGGCAAGAGGTAGTTGTAGATGATTTATCTATTCTCGTTTTTTTTTTCTCCACTCTCCTTGCCCCTCACCCCATGAAGGTACCAAGATTATCCCAATTACAATTCATCTTATAGTTACTTTAATGTCAAGTTACTTGGTGAACTGTTCAGTGGCTTTTCAGGATGGAAACTTAGTGATACGAGTACTGATTTGCTGAGTTCAAATTACTTAATGTTATTGGAGGATAAATCACCAATGCCTCCTAATAAGCACCTATACGTTCTTTTCCAAAACATGATTACACCTCCTTGGAGAACAAAAAAGAGTAGAGATGCTTCTAGTTGGATTAGGGAAAGATTGCAACACCTAAGATAGGAAATGTCTGACCTGATTTCAACATTTTCATCATGCAAAGCATCAGCAGTCGATGATCTATGTCGACTCTTGTCGTCTTCCGCATCTGATTCATAATCCTCACCATTCCAAATGCGCTGCTTTGGCCTTTCATCCATATCTTCCTCAGCCTGCAGATTTTTCATATCTAATACTGAACAACACGAAGGGACAAATAATATGTAGGAAGAGTCCACCAGACCAACAACCTACCTCTTCTGGCTCTTGTGTAATGGGTGGTGTCATCTGAAAAGGAACACTTGGTGCGTGGGGGATTCTTGATAGCTGCTCTAGTAACATATTCCTGAGATACAATACTTGTCAAAAACTAATTAGAAAAGGGAGGGGGACACCGTAAAGATTAAACTCCATCAGAGGTTGGAGGTTACGGAGGAGTTGAAACCAACAAATTAAAGAAATCTCAAGTGAAATTTTTTTTAAGAAAACTGCAAACAGATGGAGCAATTTTATCCACTAACAGAAATATCACGACAAGAACCACATGTCGTACTGTATGATACTGTATGAATATAATAACCAGGAGTGGAGACAGAGATTGCCTCCCAACATACTTCAAAACTTACCGTTAATTCAATTTCAACTGCACTCCCATGCATCCATGGAAAAAAAATAATTTATCACAACAAGAACCACATGTTTATACGTATGAATCTAATAACCCAGGAGTGGAGACAGAGATTTGCCTCCCAACATACTTCAAAATTACTGTTAATTCAATTCAACCGCACACTCTTATACGACCATGGAAAAAAATAATTTCCATGGACTCCTAAAACAAAGGGACTGGTCTGATACACAATTACCAGAAGCATACTATTGCCAGAGGACAGCACAGCTTGCTTGTATGAGTTCCTCTAGTCCTCCAAGCAATACACAACTAATAGAGAGTAAAATCTTATCTTTGCAAGTAGAAAATATCAAACAAGCTAAAAAACTTGATATTAGAAAAAAAAAATATGTGCCAAAAAGGAATAAAACGAAGCCAGATCTTCATATTACAAAAGGATTTCAAGCAACCTTTCGTGACTTCTGAAGCAAAATCATGGACAACCCTAATAAAGCCAATACTCTAAAAAAAGACTGACAACTGTGCAACACTGTCTCGTAAACAGTTCTAGAACCTTCTGGAGGAAAAAGGATTTGACCGATGAATAACTATTCCTGCCTATTACAAGTACAACACTCACAAATTCAACAGGATAAGCAGCATCTGAGACGGAAACAAGACCATCATATTCTCAAAACCAGTTCACAATATCACTTTTCCGGATATGATCAAAACATCATCTCACCAGAAGACACATGTGAGTCTTTGGATGGAAAGTAAATTGCAAATGCCACTAATCAGGAGTCTGTTCTCTTATTTTCGTTTCTGGACGAGCTGTTGAGTGGATGTAGAATATCCAGAAGATGTACACAAAAACAAGAAAAGACAACAAATATTTATGTAAACTCTACTATTGGCAGAAACAATAGACCAGCAAACCTGATTCTCTCCAAATCTTTCGGGCATTAAGATTCTCCATGTTACATGGCTCGACATGAAGCGTATAATCGGGGCCAAAGTACTCATAATACTCATTGTAAGGCAAGTCATTTTCAGGTTCCACTCCCACTGCAACAGCAGTCTGTGTGACAAAAGCACCAGACAAGCATTTAGGAAATCACCTGAATGCTATGGAGAAGTAATATAAGGGTTGAGACAAATAGAGGAAGCCACTGACCTCGTAGCACCAACAACGAGCGACATTTCTCATCGTATAACCTCCCCCACCCAGACCATTAAAGGAACGTTAAAGATCTTAGAAAACGGAGGCAATCTGCATGACCTTTCACAGACAAATTGAAACATCCCAATCGGTCACCAGACAGTGAATCTGCCCCACACTGAGAACAACGGCATCCGGTTTATATACTTCCATAACCTTTGGATAATGGGGCGAAACATGCCACGAAAACTTTCATCATCTACCCCATCATTCAGTGGCACATTGAGGGCGTAGTTCTTCCCGGACCCTGCCCCAGGTCCTTAATGTGCCCACTTCCAGGGAAGAAGTCCCCAAAACTTATGGAAGGACACGGTCATGACTCTATCCGTAGTATAAAATGCTCCTCCACACCCATCCCCATGATGAACATCGATATCCACGTAGAGAACACGCTGAAAATTCATTTGAATTAAATTAAAGGGATCCAGCGAAATGATTGGCTTGGTTGTGATTAGTCATACCAAGGACATGGCAAACTCAATAGCATGCTATAGCCTACAGAAATGGTAGAAAAAACTATATGATAACAAGGTACTCTAATTAGATCTTCACTAATTCTTCAAGCAGCAAGACACTAACACTGAGAAATGCATATGCACACTGCCCATATCTAAACCATCTGCAACACTAATAAAACGACAGGAATGAAGAATAAAAGTCCATGAAAACCAGAGGATACCTGAGAAAGATAGGAAGAAAGGAAGGTATGTAAATCTATCATCACCACAACTAGGTCAGAATTGATAAGATTGTTCATCTCTAAACAGTTTCTAAGCACGCATTACCTGTAAATCTAAGTATGATTGGCAAAGAGAGAGACATCGGGCAGAGAGAGAGAGAGAGAGAGGAGAGAGAGAGAGGAGAGAGAGAGAGACTTTATACCCTGTGAACCTTGAGGAGCTCAAGAATTCCGAAGCACAATATCATTGACATAACAAAACCCAGAAGCCTCGGACTTCTTGGCGTGATGCAGTCCCCCGGCCCAATTGAGGGCGATGTCGAATCGCCGCGGTTGAGCTGACGGCGGCGCCCATGGAGCCGCCGGCGGAGGCCTGACAAAAGCCGAAGAGACCGTCGAAGACTGGGCAGTCCTCGCCGACATTGAAACGCTTGAGGAGGCGGGAGAAGGCGGGGTGGATACGGTCTCGGGAGTGACGGAGGAGAGGAAGTGGACGTAGTCGTCCGAGTGGAAGCGGCGGATGTCGGTGGTCGCAGCTGGGAAGGGGCGGCTGATCTCCATACGGCGGTGGAGTAGTAGTGGACGATGAGGTTGTGAGCCATCCGGATCCTGTGGGGCTTCATCGGGTGCCCTGCCCGTAATAGTAGTCGCCGATCGTCGGCTCGTAGAAGTAGCTCACGCGCCTCTTCCGCGCGTCTTGCCCCACCGACGGCAGCGACGCGCCGCCACTGCTGTCGACCATTTGCGCTCCTCTCTCTCTCAGAAACAAGACACTGCAGAAGAAAAAGGGTAGGGGGGTGTCGAACTCGAACTGATATTTGAACTCTGTACCGAGAGAAATCGATTTTACCCGAATGCCATTCGGCTTCGGGTTTTCTCTGTTCCTATTCCAATTATCGGCTTTATACCTTGGAAAACCCAAACCTTTGGGTCGGGTCCTATTTCTCCCTAAATATTTTTTGTCCCAAGAGTCACAATTTTATCTTAAACTTTTTATATCATAAAAAGTCATCAATTCTTACTCAAGTTCCAAATATACCCCTATTAACCTTCCATCCAATTTCTCATTGACAACCGAGAGATAAAAAACTCATAAACGCGAGTTTTTTGAGCATGCCGAGCCGAGTGTCCCTGAGTGGGAGCTCTCAAGAGATGGCAGACTCGCAAGCATAGAAATTGAGGACTCAACTGAGCGCAAAATCGAATATCTCCAAGCGAGATGGAAGGAAGACTCTTTATAAGAAGTAAGAGCAATTAACGAAAACCAATTCTAATTTCTCTAGTTTTTTACCCAAATTTCAATTTCAAGAATATGTCATTTAAGCTGACATGGAAATTCACTCAAAAAACTAAAAGAACAAATGTTTTTGATTTTTGATCTCAACGTACAATTGTTGAGATCACTTTCACTATAAAAGATATTACAAACTATTACATAAGGAACCAATACAACAATGAAAAATAATAATAAAGAGATCAACATACTACAAAAGTGTTAATCCCTTGATTCTAGTATCTCTAAGAATGAGCGCTTGTATTTTGATTGATATCTCAAGATTCTTCTCCTTGATTGATAAACCAGTGCCTTCACTCCCCCTCAAATTGGGATGGGACGATCCAAATCCCAATTTGCGACATAAGTTTCCAATATATTCCTAGATAGGGGTTTTGCGAAGAAATCAACATTTGATACACAGACAAACCTACTGACTCACAAGTATTCCAAGAGCCGCTTTTTTCTCACATAATGATAATCTAATTCGATATGTTTAGTTCTTGCATGAAACACGAGATTAATCCACATGTAAAGTGCATTGATATTATCACAAAATAGTATTGGGTGGACTCGGAGATGAATACCCAAATCTCTCAAAAGGGATGATATCCGAGTAATCTCTACAGTTGTTGATGCCATTGCACGATGCTCTACCTGGCATTGGATTGAGCAACCGTTCATTGCTTCTTAGCACTCCATAGACGGTTGCTACTTAAGAAGGTACTAAAAGCATACAAGTCCAAAGTTGACTTGGACAAGATTTGGATGCCTTGATCTCTTGTGCCACTGATAAACGGAAAATGCACTTCACAATTTGAAAATGACTCACAGTAGGTTGATGCATGAATTGGCAGACAAAATTGACTACATATGGAAACATTCGGCCGTGTAATTGTGAGATATTGAGAGCTCCAACAATATGTGATATAGCTTAGGATATGAAAATATTGTTGCATCTATACTAGAATGAGAGCTTAGCCATAGGTGTGGAAATCGGCTTGTAGGCCCTCCATTGTGCACGTTTAATAATTGATAAGGCATATTGTTGTTGCACAGATAAAGACCACCTGAGAATATCTTAACCTCCACACTAAAAATAGTGTGGCGGTCCCATATCCTTCATTGCAAATTCGCTACTCAACGTAGAGATGAACCCGTCGAGCAATTTTGGATTATCACCTGTAATGATCGTATTATCTACATATAAAAGTAGAGTTAGAATGCCATGATCCAATTTTTTTAATAAATCATGAAGGATCCGAAATGATGCAAAAGAAGCTGGATGCCAAAAGAAATGAGCTAAAGTGATTAGGCCATGCTCTTGGTGCCTGTTTGAGGCCATACAAAGCTCTCTCCAGTTTGCAAACATAAGAGAGTGGTGATTTTCGTCCTCAAAATCGGGCGAATGCTCCATATAAGCAGGTTGTGACAAAAATTCATGTAAGAATGCATTTTTAATATCTAATTGTTTTGATGGGCCAACCTTTAATAGTGGCAATGGTGAGGACCGTTCTTATGCTTCCAAGTCAAACAACTGGTGAGAATGTCTCAAGGAAATCTACTCCTTCTACTTGAGTATATATCTTGGCGACCAATCTTGCTTTTTAATCTCTCAAATGTACCGTCGACCTTTAACTTAGACTTAAAAACTAATGTAAATCCACATTAGTATTTGAAGGACGTCAAACAAGAGTCCAAGTTTTATTACGATGCAAGGCCTCGAGTTCCTCTTTCATTGCTGCCGACCACACCCTAGATGCTTTAAAGCAGAGTCTACATTGTTTAGTTTCGCTAGTTTCGAGTCCATCAAATGAAAATTGGCATATTTTGCATTAGGCTTCACAATACCAGCATGTGCTCGAGTAACCATTGAATGATTTGCGGTGGGTGAACGAGCTACTGAGGAATCATGAAGAACATCCAAAGAGGAATCTTCATTTGTCAAATTGCGTAGAGAACCAAGCGAAGCACCAGATGAGTCATCATTTTCGACATGATTTTCGTGAACGTGTGATTCACCTCCATCGATGTTGTCTTCATGAGAATTATTTAAGTAGCAGAATTCGATAAGTCATCACACGGTTGATCTGATTTAGCAGAGAGCGCACCTTGTTGCAAATACAAAGGTGAAATTTCTGAGTTAGATGCTAAATTATCTTCATTAGGCCAGCTTATAAATTCAAATATCTCCACTTTATCACTTTGATCCCAAAATAATGAGCTGGGTACCGGATAGGGAAATATGGTCTGATCAAAGATAATGTGCAATATATAAATTCAACCAATCGGATGATAGAGAGACATTGATATCCCTCATGGCGATCATTGTAGCCAAGAAATACACATGGTAACGACTGAGGATCGAACTTACTCCTGGTGTAGTCCCTAAGATAAGGAAAACACCTACAACCAAAAACTTGCAAAAAAATTAGAATTTGGTTTTCTGGCAACTAAGAATTCAAAAGGTGATTTCATGCTTAACACCCTTGTAGGAAGCCGATTCAATAGAAAAAGTATTGTTTGAAAGCTTTTGACCCAGTATTTTTTAGGAATTCCACTTCGATGAAGCATGGTCAAGCCAATTTCACATATGTGCCTATGTTTCGCTCGGCAACTCCATTTTGTTCCGTAGTTTTTGGGGAAGATACTTGATTAACAATCCTATTCTTTTGCAAGTGGATCAAGAAATCTGCTTGGTTGAACTCTCCTCCTCCATCAGATTGAAAGATTTTAACATGCACTCAAAATTGCCTTTCCAAATATTTCTCGAAATTGAGAAAACATGCATAAAAATCAGTTTTTTTTTTGTCGTAATGGAAACAACGTAGTATATTGCGTATAATCATCCACAAAGCAAACATAATACTAGAACCTTTGAAATGACATTATCAAAGCCTTTCCCCACAAATCACTATGTATCTTTTCGAAAGGTTTAGTAGTACTGGTTTTGGAAGGCAAAAAAGAAAGTTTAGATGCTTGCCCCATTTGACAACTGCCACATACGATAGCAGGTTTATTCCGGACAGTAACAGAAATATCATCTTTATTTTGCAGATAACGGATTGTCGTCAGTTGTGGATGTCCCAACCTTTGATGCCAAGTGCTTTCATCAAACTTTCTTGAAATGGTTTGAAAATAATGCTTCTTTGATGCCTTTAAGGTATATAGATCACCTTCACGGTTTCCAACTGTTAGAACCTTCCCCATTTTTTTGTCCCTTATCACAAAACAGTGACAAAGAACTCAGAATTTGGAAGATAGTCAGTTGTAAAATTGCTCATTGATAATAAATTCTTTTCATATGAGGAACAAGTAGAACATTTTTTTAAGTCAACACTCTCTTGGCCCACATTGATCTGAGCATCACAAGTATGGGAAATTTCAAGTGAATCACCATTTCCAACCATTCCCATATATGGTGGTAAGTTGAAAAGGTTACCTTCATCTCCGGTTATATGATTTGAAGCTTCGGTTTTCAGTGAACCATTCTGAGTCATGACTACCTCGAATAGTAAGGGCGCGCATGACAACGTTTCTATTTCTCTGTTTCTGTTCCAAACCTATTCCAGAAATAGGTTTGGAATAGAAATCATTTGGCAACGCAAATCTATTTTTCTATTCTAAAACAAAAATCTGTTTCAGAAATAGATTTTGGCCCAAAATCAGAAGAAACAAAAAATTTTTGTTTCTAGCAGAAATAGAAAAAATCTATTTCTATTCCAGAAATTATTTCTGGAACAGAATGGTTGTCATGTGCGCCCTAAGTGTAGCAAATGCCTTTGGCACATCTAATGGGAGGAAAGATAGATTAAACTTATTAAAGCAATATAAATCAATATGTCCTAGCTTGTTACATATTTGATAGGAAACGACACCTCAGCTGATGCCTTTACCACACCTCAGCCGTTGTCTTCAAGTCTACCACCTGAGCAAGAACTTGTTCAGAGAGCATTGCAATAATCCATCCCGCAGAAGGCAATATCACCTTCTCCATTGTAAAACTCTGGACTTAGTCTCTTTCTCTGAGACTCTAGTTTCTCCTCCGTTAGCAGAGGAGGTGATTATTGGACTCGGTATCTAGTATTTGCGATCAATGAATCCCACCAGTTCCTGACTTTCAATTGTGCAAGCATTTGTGCTCTCCAACAAGAATAATTTGCTTATGTCAGTTTCAGTGACACATAATTGCTAATGTTCAAAGATGAGGGGTATGGATACTTGGCAAAAGCCATGGTTAAGCATTGATTTCTTTCGAAAATACGCGCCGATAACATAAAAGAACAAATGTGTTTGATTCTTGATCTCAATGTACAATTGTTGAGATGACTTTCACTATATAAATGTATTATAAACTATCACACGAGGAAACGATACAATAAAGAAAAATAATAATAAAGAGATCAACATATCACAAAAGTTGTCAATTCCTTGATTCTAGCATCTCCAAGAATTAGCAATTGTGATTTTGATTGATAACTCCAGATTCTTCTTCCCTTGATTGATAAATCAATGCCTTTAAAGATGTCTTCTTGGACCTGAAATTTGGAGAAAAACTAGAAAAAACAAGTCGATTATCGCTTTGACCCAGGATTGGTGCTCGCACCTAATTTCAATGATTATGTGTGTGCATTCTATGAGATTAGTTGAGTCGAAGATTCTGACAGCTCATATTAACAAGAAGGAAATGCTGTTGGGTTGAGCTGGGGCATGGAAGACTCAACACCGGAGGACAAAACCAACCCATCAT
Source organism: Psidium friedrichsthalianum (assembly GCA_019149425.1). Lineage (NCBI taxonomy): Eukaryota > Viridiplantae > Streptophyta > Magnoliopsida > Myrtales > Myrtaceae > Psidium > Psidium friedrichsthalianum. Next base: position 2,037 of record JAGVVM010022850.1, on the reverse strand, counting down.
CAAGAGAACGAGTCTAAAGGCGTAAAATCACAGCATGGGACATGTCTCTAAATACGTGGCCCGAGCACAACGCGGGGGCCTTTACCAATTGCAACTGCAAGCCCAAGCCACTTTGATTACGAGATTCAACTATTTTTTAATCATAGATACTAGATTCATTTCAAAAGTTGCTTTTCCTGGCCACGGTTCTTTTTTCCCTAGAAAAACACTTTCATTCCATCAAAGCAGAGCAAATATTATAAGGAGGAAATTGAGCGTACATTAAGATGATCGATGAAAGATGATTCTATTAACACTCCATTTCACTCTAGCTTGGAGATCATTAAAAAGAAAAGAAGATATAGTTCCTATATGATGAAAAGCCCAATTTGCAAGCTCATGAGTAAACTACATTATAGGTCTACTAGTCCATTTCAAATTCCATCGGGTCGTTGTTTAGGAGGAGATGAGAGTCTGAGATGAATGGATGAATGCACCAATGGCAAAGGCCCCTATGTTGTATTGCATCAATATACACATTGCAATCACTTTCAAAGATTGCTTTGTGAATACTAAGAGATTGAGTAGCATTGCAAGCGAGAAGAAGAGCTACAACTTCCACTTCCGATGGTGAGTTCCATCTGTTAAGGAAACTATCCGCCAAGAATTTTGATTCTGACAAAACTAGTTTTAAGAAAGTCTAGTAAATGGAAGAATATTTTTCCTTGCAGAAATCACGATGTGAAAAGAGCCTTGAATATCCCACAACTGGCGTTCAGACTCAAGGAAGAGTCGTCACCAAAGTGCTTCTAAATGGTCAGAAGGAGGAACTATGCTTGTGCCTCTAAGAGAATCAGAGGAGGAGTCTGCGTCTGAATAATTCAGATAAAGTATTTGACTGCCTTAAATGGATTCAGATAGAGGACAGCATTGCCTTTTAAGACCTCAAGAAGACTCATGTGAGACGTCGACAGTAGGATCCGTAAAGAGCTCAGACCACAAAGAAAAGCTGAATCAGATTCAGAGATTTCAAATAGTTTAAAGATATTTCTGAACAGCTTCAGATTTTGCAACTAGACAAAGAAGACCCACGACTGACGAAAGTCCGATTGATTTCAGAAAGTACGGGAAGGGAAAGGATTCGATCAACAGGATGATTGTCCATCTTTAATAGGACGGAATCCTTGATTGAATATTACCCTTCTTTCCTTCCTCAGAAGATTCAACATCTCACGCAAATGGAAACTGAAGATTTAGTTGTATGGGCGACTGAATCTGAAGTTTCCAAAATCTTTCTTCAACGGCTATCTAGCACCTTTCCAAGTTATCTCGCATCAATCAAGGTTGATTGAAGATTGACGAGTGATCCCATGGAGCACCTTGACAACGACTAGTTCGAGGTGAAAGGGGTATAAAAGGAGAGTGCTGGTATTCGTTTAGAGATGAGATGAATGAAAAAGAAAGAGACGAGCAAAAACTATTGAGATAGCTTTTTAAACTTCTTGTGAAAATACTGTTGAGAGAAGTTCATTGTAATCTCGTGATCATTATAGTGAAATCCAGCTAATCGGCTGTCATCGTGGGAGAGTGGACGTAGGCTTACTATAGCCGAACCACTATAAATCTGTGGCACATTTCTCCTTCTGAACTCCTTTATCGTGTGCATACTACATCTGCTTAGTTTCAATACTTGGCTTCTGTGCTTGCTTGTGCTTATAACTCGGATTTTTCAGAAGCACCTATTCACCCCCCCTCTAGGTGTTGTTGCTAGCTACGTCAATTGGTATCAGAGCAGGTTGCTCACATCTGTGAAGTGTTCTACTTCAGAGCTAACGATCTATCATGTCTAGCAACAACTTCTCAGGTCTAGTGACTCATCATTCCACAACAAACACCGTACTTCGACGGAAAGGATTACAACGTTTGGTGCAACAAGATGAAGTGGTTCATCAAAGCACTAGGATGATCAAATGTGGGATGTAGTAACCAGAGGAGTGGTCCCTATCATTTCCGCAAATACGATATCAGAAGGAAATCAGCAAACTCTACAGATATGAA
>JAGVVM010022849.1:0-11402 GCA_019149425.1 Psidium friedrichsthalianum | reverse complement strand
TTGATGACCGGACCGGACAGAACTGGCCGGTTTCCAAGGGCGCTAGTCTAGTTACATAACATTAGAACAGGTGTTTTTTAGTCATGGTTCCAATTTTTTTTTGGGGGGACCTTCTGGGATTTGCTTGGACTGAACTGGTTATTACTTCTATTGCTCAACCTTACTAATAATCTATAGATTTTATTGGACCATTCAAGAACCGGACTGAGCCGACCGGTCTAAAAGATCGGACCGAACTTGAAATCGATTATCTCTAATGGGTGTGAAGCTCCAATAGTAGCACTCAAAAAGGTCATGGACGCTGATTGACCATTCCTATCCTTCTCCTCTTTCATAGATCCAATATGCATTTAATAATACTTAAAAAATGCTCAATAGACATTTTTTAACGATATTTCGAAAAAAAAAATCATTAAACAGATGAATGAAAGTCAGTGTTGTGCGTCCGTCGGACAACCTAGAAGAACAGCCGCAAGCCGAAATCAGAAGCACCTCACTGTGTGAATGCCCGGAAAAATAAGCGAAGAAAAGCATGCGGAAACGAATGACCGATACATCCGAGTCAAAATGCCGGTGCCTAGTGAAATTCCGTGCGCCTACGTTAGACAAGGTACGGCCACACTATACGGAAATCGCCCCGACTCCAAATGATACGTCCTTGTTTTATATAGCAAATTGAATCTGGGTCGAATGAAGAGGATGGATCGCGCGATGAATCTCGTGAGATCTCGCGGTCGAAGTTACATGATTTAATACCACGAAGAAACCCTAAACTGATATATCTATGATAAATTTACCTTCCGTTAATTTTTGTTAAATTTTACTGTCAAAATACTAAGTTGGTTGAGATGTAATAGCTAACGTGCGTATTAATTTGAGAATTTTACCCTCTGTTTATCATGGGTGTGCCCATTTGGAGTTTTTGTGATAATAACTCAATTTAACAAAAATTAACGGAAGTTAAATTTGGCACACGTGTATCGATTTGGAATTTTTTATGATCAAAAAATTAGTTTTTGGTAAATTAGTTAAAGATGTGTTAGTTTATGGTGTTTCGTAGTGGAAGGGTAAATTTATCATGTGTGTATCAATTTGAAATTTTTCTTGATATTAATCCAAATTAAACACTGCATATTAATTACATGGATCTCATCCCATTGTACGGTTTAAATTGATTTTAGCATATATACTGCACAGATTGAAAAGTAAGAGCGTACATGATAACACTTCTTAAATAGAATTTCTATTTCAAAAGTATTTCTCGAGCAAAAATCTATTTGGTAATACAACTTCTAAAGTAAAAATTCGTTTGATTACGTAACTTCATTTTTCTACTTCTAAAATAATTTTTTACTTTAAAAGTTATTTTCGACTCACATTCAGAAGTAAAAAAAAAAAATTACTTCTTTTCAAAAGTAGAAATCTCTCGACATCAATATCTTTCTTACTTCGCTCTAACTTTATCTTACTTCGATCTCTTTTCATTCTTGGTGTGTCTCTCTCTTTGCTGCAGATCACACTCTATACTCGCTCCCAATCACGCATCCACCCACCCACTACGGAACACCACCGCTCGTCGTCACCCACTACCGACCGCAGTCGCCCCTACCGCCGTCAACCTCCGTTGCCACTGCCCATTGCTGCTGTTGGGTCACCGTCTCCTACCGCTAGAGTAAGAATAAATAAATTGCATCTTCGATAGAACATTCTAGATTATTTGCATGTTTAAATAAATTTTAAATAATTGAGATTTGATTAGATTCTAGGATGGAATACGCATGTTTAAATAGATTTTATATCTAAAAAAAACTTATCTATTTAGGTTTTAGGAAAAAATTCAAACCCTAAAAATATGCAAGATAATTATTTTTAGGCATAGTTCATTTTAGGGTTGTCAATTAATCCGAAAATATAAAAGATAAAACAAAGTAATTAATATTTCCATTACGGTTGGTTAATATACGCCCATGTTTAATCCAAGTTTCGACTAAAAGTTATTGCCTGATTGAGTTGAGCTCGAGCTTGAAAATTAAGCCCAGTCCAGCTGGAGTCTAGCATCGAGCCTTGATCATGCAAGACGGGGTCAAGTTAAGCTCAGGAGCTGAACCGTTACGACTCGATTCGACCTGACTCGATCACGCTCCTCGCTGTGAAGCCCTAAAGTTCGGTGCACCCGTTGGACCTTGAGAAATTATTGGATCGAGTCCTCTGCTTCCACCAAATTAGCTAGAGGAATCTGTGCTTCGTAAAACGAAAGCAGCACGAAAGAAGACAACTACCAGAAAAATGAAAGACAACAAAAGATTATTGTTTTTCTTTTTCTTTTTCATATAATGAACGTAGAGAAAAATCATGTGCTTACTGTCTGCTAATGCGTCGTATTAGCAAACATAGGAGAAAGGAACAAGCTAATATCGTGATTTAAATATTCTTTGTCAAATGCATTTGCCGGAAACATGCCCTAAAGAGCAAGAATAATTATTTGATTGATTGCGTGTCTTGACTATGTTCTGGCCCTTTGAAGTTTCGTGGTACGAACGGTCTCACGTGGGCGGGTCATGACCTTCGCTTCGAGAAAATCTCGGAGCGAAATCGCGTACCCATTTATGATGTGACGCGATCCAATTTTGTCCGGATAAAACCGCCCCCTAATTAGGAGTGAGCGGTTCCAGGTTCCGTACAGGTTCTACCTGGAACCTGGAACCTACCCGTCTATACAGTTCCTCATTTTGTGGAACCTGAACCTACCCTGCATATCTTAGAACCTAAAACCTACCATGTCACAGGTTCCAGGGTCGGTTCCAGGTTCCATTCAGGTTCCATATGTATTCTTAATTGAACGATTATAGTGAATAATCATATTTAATGACCATCACCTACTGCTAAAATTCACTGATCACAACTCATATTTAGATACGAAAAATATGAAACATTAACAAAGTAAAAGTCTTAATGATAAAGTGGTTCCGGATTACACACTCAACATTGGATATTATGGAATATCGCAGGATGACGTAAAGACATATACTAAAAAAATATAAAAACTTGCTCCAGGTTCCGGTTCCAGGTTCCACCTACCTAGAACCTGGAACCTACCCGTCAGAACAGGTTCTCTAATTTTTGGAACCTGGAACCTACCCTCCATACCTTGGAACCTGGAACCGATCGGTTCCATCGCTCCGTTCTTCAGGTTTCAGGTTCTACCCTAGAACCATGCTCACCCCTACCTAATGTGTCAAAAGTGGAAACTCACGAATGTTGTGTTTTAGGTGGGGCCATCAATCAATTTACAACTTCATTGGTCGCGACACGTTTCGGAATTCAATTGCAAAGAACCCTCCTACATTTACCCCATCATTAAATGATTTTTCCCCCTCAAAATCGAATAAATACACTTTCCTTTCCAGTTTGTTCGACATATTTAACTTCCGATTCAGAAGTCTATTCAGTCCAGCAAGTAAAGCAACATGTCAATCTGACGTAAAAGATGGGCTGAACAAAATCATGTCAAGTTGAAGCTAATCAATCAAATATTTAAAATCGGATTATGCATGAGTCGAAGATTAAGATCAATATACAAATGTATCTATAAGTACATTAAAAGTTTAAAAAAAATTACAAATTTTTAGTAATATTTTCTCTTCTTCTTCGTTATTTTTTTCCTTCCATTGTGGCTAGCAAGAGTCATTGAAGCTTGCCCGTTGTCACCGTGGGCTTCGCGGGCGAAGGTGTCCTTGCCCACGGCTGGTGACGCCATGGCCACCTTCCCTCGCAGCTGGTGAGGCCCTGGCGAGGCGGCCTCGCTTCTCGCTTGTAGTCGCACATTACAATGGTCTAGGTTCGCAAGGCGCGACCATGGCCTTGCTTAGATGTACGCAAAACGACCTCGCCCATGGCCGAAAAGACCTTGCCCAATGCCCGATGAGCCCCAACAACCCTCTCTAGCCACAGTGGAAGAAAAATATTATTAAAAATTATCCTCGCCAGCATCGACTGGGTAAATGAATTGAATTGGTACAAATACAAAATATTTATGACTTTATTGCTAAAATAAAAAAAAATTAGTAATGAATCGGTACAATTGTAATATCATTAGTACTTTTTTTTTCTTTAGCCTTACCCAAAAAAAATTTCTTTAGGGAAAAAAATCATGATAATGATATCAATTTTTGGGCATCTTTTTTTGTCACGCTTTTTCCGTTCTCTTTAGGGCTACCATACTCCCAGAATTAGTGTTTGACAACAATATCCCTTGTGGTTCCCACCTTTTAGCATATCATTCTCATTAATAGATTATTAAATTCAAACGTTGCCCCATTTTGTGTCTACTTTTTTCTTTTTCTTCCTTATCTCTCTCTTCTCTTTCTTTGGGTGTTCACCGTGTACGTCCTCCAATGAGCCTCCAACACAAAGGCTCCATTAGCTACGCCATTCGCTCACTTCTCCACCTAGCTGCCTCGACCCGCTGTCATTGAGACTTTCTCGACTATCGTTCATTTCGCTATGAAGGGGTATTGCTTTCACCTTGAGAGCATCGTCAAGTTGGCCGCTCTCTCTCTCTCTCTCTCTCTCTCTCTCTCTCTCTCTCTCTCTCTCTCTCTCTCTCTCTCTCTCTCTCTCTCTCTCTCTCTCAAGTTCCTTAAGTTCATCATGTGGTTGGATCTTCGTCTTCAAAATCATTCAAACACACGGTGGGGTCGAGCTATGCCTTGCTAATCTTGTGCCCCTTCGTGGCAGAGTAAACGATGGTCAAGTGGTCTTGGTGATGGTAAGCAAGGCTGTGGAGAGCGGCAAGATAGAGGAGCGAGCAAATAGCACGGCCAATGGAGCCTTGGGGTTGGAGGCGCGGTGGAGGACGTACGTAAAGAAGGTAACGAGAAAGTAAACGAGGAATACGCAAAAAGAGAGAAGAGAGAGATATGAAGAAAAAGAAAAAAGTAAACAAAAAATGGAGCTCATGTTTGACTTTAGTAATTTGTTAATGGAAATGATAATACACAAGGGATATTGTTTCAAAACACTAATTTAAGGAGTGTGGTAGGCAAAAAGGGAGTGGAGAAAGCGCGACCCTTTTTTTTTTATTGTAATATTGGCTTCCCATTCCACCAAGTAAGAATTGGAAGTGCAAATCTTTAAATTACAATATTATTCTTTATGGGTTTCTATATTGTAAGTCTAAGTGAACATTGGGTGGGTTTGGTTTGGCTTTAAAATGTGTTTTGGGAAAATGCAAATATGTTTAGCTTAAGGGCTTTGAGAGCTATTTACCATTACGAGAGGTGTCAAGTGGAAGTGCAGTGATGTATGCAGCTGAGGCATCCTAACAGATCGGTAGACTTGAATTCTCAAAGCAAATGGTGTTTGGTAAAAAAGTCTTTGGAAAATAACTTTGGGCTAACTAATATCTTGCAAAAAAAAAAAATGCAAGGGGGCTTTATGTATAATATTTCTTTTTTAAATAAAAATAATAATCAAACACTAGGCCACGGCTGTCGATGAGCGTTATCTGGCCGATGAGCCTTATCTGGGTCCGGCAGCCATCAGCCTAGGCTGCTAAGGGTCGAGCCACCCTTCGCCACCATCACGTGGGGTCACACGACCCCCATTGAGGGTTGCTTGCACCGCGCGACCCCAGCAACAAGACTTCGGTTGCATAGCCTAGGTGACCCTCGTTGTCCACCGACCCTAGCGGCTGTCGTCCTAGGTTTCATTTTCTTTTTTTTTTCTTTTTTAATAAGGTAGAAAAGAAAAGAAGATGAAGGGGAAAATTAGAATTTGGAAGAACTAATGAGGGTAGTTTTGGAAAAAAAAAAGCTTAGGTCAGCAATTGGCCAAATGCTGAAAATCCAATGTTGACTTTTCCAAAACTACCATTTGGCTAAATGCTCCTTGAAAAAGGTTGCCAAACACCCAGGATTTCCTGCCTCTAAAAGCCCCCTTGGAAAAGCTAAACCAAACATACCCATTGATTTAGATTCCTAGCAAGGTTGTTTCGGTAATGACCACGTTTGAAAATTTGTCCTTTCGTCAAAAATGATGGACAAACTAATTGAACCTAGGTATCGATGGTTATTTACTGCTTGACGTAAATAAACTTTTTCCACTCCTAAAACCTTAAGACTGCACGAAGAAAATTTATCTATTAAATTGACAAACAGCATGATCCTCACTGAAAAACATTGTTCATGGTCAAAGAATCCGTGGACGAGTCAGAGATTTATTGCAACTTTGTCTTGCGGAAGGTCAAAAAGGGGCATAAGCGATTTCGTCGGCAGTTAATATCAACGTAAGCCTTCTTACAAATTCAGTTCTCCATTTAAAATTAGGGTTGCCTGCTGAGTTCGGAAGCAAAAGGGAAGCCATTTTCCACCGATTTGAAAACTGGGTTGGTTTCTGAGTTTGCAATCGCTATACGACGATGAAAGACAACATCCGTAATTGCAAATTCAGTTCTCCATTTGAAAATTAAGGTTGCTTGCTGAGTTCGGAAGCAAAAGGGAAGTCATTTTCCACCGATTTGAAAACTGGGTTGGTTTTTGAGTTTGCAATCACCATACGATGATGAAAGACAACATCCGTAATTGCCAAAAAGAGATTAGCTTTTCGGAGGGGAGGGGCATGAAAAAGAAAGACAAAGACGTAAGCAACGTCCTTTGTGCTAGAGATGAGCAAATTGGACAGACCAAATCGAGAATCGCCCGTACTGGTGACCCAATTCTTGGTTCTAAAGGGTGGTAGTACAATTCTCAATTTTTAAAATTGAAATCAGTGGCCTGGCGATTTGGTTTCTGATTTCAGGGGCATGAGATCGGATTGGTTGAATTTTTTTAACTTGTCTCGGAGCACATGAGATTGTTGACTTGTCTTCCATGCAGTATAATTGAACTTCTTTCGCAGAAAAGGCATGCTTGGATTCTGCTGGTATTTTGGTAGCGCCCAGATCACCAAGTCGTTGCTATTCTGACCGAGGGCTGGCCCCGCGCGGTTTCTCACTTTTTGTCTAGAAATCAAACATCAACCAAAACATGCTGTTCCTGTCCAGTTACAGGGGTCCAAATCCTAGGGATTCCAGTTTTGAAGGTTGTCATTATGAGCGAGCTCTTGAGCTCCAAAAGCGTGCCCCGCCTCCCCCCCCACTTCATTCGGACAAGTCACACAGGACATAATCGAAGTGTAAGCGCCCAAAGAAGCATCTCCTTTTGGACAATGGAACTCCCTCGCCTCGACATTCCTAACGAGACAAAAATGCAAAAAATGTCTGCAAAAAACATTCTACGACTCGGGTGCATTATCAGTGCAGAGGTTGGGAAATCTAATTTCTTGTTCATGTGATAGGAGGAAGCAAGTTGAGAAAGCTATATATGATCAAAAGCACAGCGACATTGGTTTCTTGATGATTCAAGTTGATAAGAAATAATGAACCAAATGGAGAAAGGTTAAAGCCTGGCTGTCAATTTGGGGTTCAAGGCAAATAGGAATTCAGGGGAATTAGCGAAAACAGTTCAAGAAAGAGAAGCATCAACTAGGAACGCAAAGCACAATGTTACCGATTCCAATGGACCGCCCGAGAATCGAACTGGACCGGTCGGTCCGATTCCAAGTCCCGATTCTTGAGGGGAACCAGACCAAACCGGAACCGATCCCCTCTAGTTTGTGCATATAACCTCGAATCAAAGTACGAGTTGGAGGCATTGCTAGCGTTGAGCATGGTTTGATTAGACTGACAAACCAAAATAGATAGGGCTGGAATTGCTAGTTCAATCAATTTTTTTTTCTCGAAATGAAAATCTTTATATCATATGACAAAAGGAGTATATAACTTCAAGACAAATATATGAATACGACAAAGCAAGAAAAACAAAAAAATTTAAAAAGCGAATCAACTTGATACTGCTTGTAAAGACTGGCCCATTCCCAAAGACGAATATGTTATAATAGCAAAGCTCATATGGCTGCCAATCACCGATCGATTTGGAAAGGTGATTTTAGAAGTTCGGTTCATAAATGGAATCAGACTGAAAGTTGATTGTTTGGTTCGGTTTATCTTCTTCCAAACCGGACGAAACCCCCAAACCGAACTGTTTTTCTATGAGTTATGTCATCATGTTTTCCAAATCAGAGTTCTGCATGTAAGATGTGTTAGGAGGACTTGGGCCTCTTTCAACCCAAAAGCTAGCTCAAAGGTTGAGACTTTCCCTCACACTTATAAACCAAGCATTAGCCCCTTCCACAACCGATGTGGGACAACACCAACAATCTCCCCCTCACACATCGGGCCATGGGTGGGAGGCAGGGACAACCCGTATCTCTCCCGTGTGACTATTGGGTCCAGACTTGTCGGTAACCTGGGCTCTGATACCAGTGTTAGGAGGACTTGGGCCTCTCTCAACCCAAAAGCTAGCTCAAAGGTTGAGGCTTTCCCTCACACTTATAAACCAAGTACTAGCCCCTTCCACAACCGATGTGGGACAACACCAACAAGATGAGTTGCAGCAATTGTTGTTACATTGAAACTTCATGTTACGATGCATTATTGTCGTATAATGATGCATTATTGTCGTGTAATAGCATGAATTGTCGACCTATTCAAGGTTTATAAAGGTCAATACTGACAGATAAGCAAAATTGAAATAAAAAGTAGGAGGAAGTTGAAACTCCAGTTTGGTTCAGTCCAATTTAAAACAAATTACCAAAAAAGCCCTAAACATATGGCAATTGTGCCAATTCAGTTCTAATTTTATTTATATTTTTTGCCAATTGAGTTTTAAACTTTTTGCAATTATGTCTATTTAGTCCATTTGGCTTACTGGTGCTGATATGGCAAATTTTAATAATATTTTATTATTTTTTGGATTCTTTATTTTTTATATATATTTTTCTCTATTTTCTTTTCTTTTCTTTTAATTCAATTGGGTTGGCCACTGGGCAAGGGCTCACAGGCCCTCGACTAGGGCGGTGGCGGCAATGGTATCGGCCCAAAAAAAAAAAGAAAAGAAAAATATAAATAAAATTAGAGCGGGGACACGTCGACATCGGCCGGCCAAACGAACTGAATTGACACAATTGCAAAAGATTTAGGACTCAATTAGCAAAAAAAAAAATTAGAACTAAATTGACACAATTACATAAGTTTAGAACTTTTTTTTGGTAATTCTCTCATATAAAATCCTTCTTTATTTAGTCGGTTCCAATTTTTTTTTTAATCAAATCAAGTTATTTCAATGATTTTCTTTCCAAATAGGACTAGACTGAACCGTCTTACTTTTGGGCATTCCCTCCAATCTATGACTCATAAAATTACAATGAAGGTCAATCTTGATCATATCGTTCACATTTGGTGCTATTTGGATGAAAAATTTGACCATACGACAGCCTGCTTAATCACCCCAACTTTTACATGGTCTACACGTCTCCTCAAGTGATAATGATGACGATCCCCTGCTCCGTAATTTTGCTAGGATTTTCGTTTGGCGTACAATCTTCCGTAAAATTCCACATACGTTAAAGTTCTTTTCTTAGAGTCTTACGTGTGCGTTGAATTCATTAGTGAGAGGATTCGCACGTGCGCACAACATGAGAGATTTTGCTACTCCGATGGTTGGTCTAGTAACGTAGGGCTTACTCTCGAATGATTTGGCGGCCCTTAGTAACATGTTCAAATCCCCTTATCGCTCGTTGACCCCGGGAAATCTTCATGAGACCATGTCTTAGGTTCGGCAGTGCGATGACGTAAGATAAGCTTGACTCTACTCCATCGTAGTGGGGCGGCAGTGTCCGTGATAATTTGTTTATAATTAGCAGTACTTTTGTTTCAGACCAAACGGGGATGACCGGACCGGACAGAACTGGCCGTTTCCAAGGGCGCTAGTCTAGTTACATAACATTAGAACAGGTGTTTTTTAGTCATGGTTCCAATTTTTTTTTTGGGGGGACCTTCTGGGATTTGCTTGGACTGAACTGGTTATTACTTCTATTTGCTCAACCTCACTAATAATCTATAGATTTATTGGACCATTCAAGAACCGGACTGAGCCGACCGGTCTAAAAGATCGACCGAACTTGAAATCGATTATCTCTAATGGTGTGAAGCTCTTGTAGTAGCACTCAAAAAGGTCATGGACGCTGATGACCATCCTATCATTCTCCTCTTTCATTGATCCAATATGCATTTAATAATACTTAAAAAATGCTCAATAGACATTTTTTAACGATATTTCGAAAAAAAAAATCATTAAACAGATGAATGAAAGTCAGTGTTGTGCGTCCGTCGGACAACCTAGAAGAACAACCGCAAGCCGAAATCAGAAGCACCTCACTGTGTGAATGCCCGGAAAAATAAGTGAAGAAAAGCTTGCGGAAACGAAAGCCGATACATCCGAGTCAAAATGCGGTGCCTAGTGAAATTCCGTGCGTCTACGTGAGACAACGTACGGCCACACTATACGGAAATCGCCCCGACTCGAAATGATACGTCCTTGTTTTATACAGCAATTGAATCTGGGTCGAATGAAGGGGATGGATCGCGTGACAAAATCTCGCGAGATCTCACCGTCGAAGGTTACATGATTTAACACCACGAAGAAACTCTAAACTGATACACCTATGATAAATTTACCTTCCGTTAATTTTCGTTAAATTTTACTGTCAAATACTTGGTTTGAGATGTAATAGCTAACGTGCGTATTAATTTGAGAATTTTACCCTCTGTTTATCATGGGTGTGCCCATTTGGAGTTTTTTGTGATAATAACTCAATTTAACAAAAATTAACGAAGTTAAATTTGGCACACGTGTATCGATTTAGAGTTTTTTATGATCAAAAAATTAGTTTTTGGTAAATTAGTTAAAGATGTACTAGTTTATGTGTTTCGTAGTGGGAAGGTAAATTTATCATGTGTGTATCAATTTGAAATTTTTCTTGATATTAATCCAAATTAAACACTGCATATGAATTACATGGATCTCATCCCATTGTACGGTTTAAATTGATTTAGCATATATACTGCACAGATTGAAAAAGTAAGGGCGTACATGATTATACTTCTTAAATAGAATTTATGTTTCACAAGTATTTCTCGAGCAAAAAATCTATTTGGTAATACAACTTCTAAAGTAAAAATTCGTTTGATTACGCAGCTTCATTTTTCTACTTCTAAAATAATTTTTTTCTTCAAAATTTATTTTCGACTCACATTCAGAAGTAAAAACAAAAAATGACTTCTTTTCAAAAGTAGAAATCTTCTCGACATCAGTATCTTTTCTCACTTCGCTCTAACTCTATCTTACTTCGACCTCTTTTCATTCATGGTGTGTTTCTCTCTTTGCTGCAGATCACTCTCTATACTCGCTCCAATCACGCATCACCCGCCCACATACGGAACGCCACCCCCTCGTCACCACTAC
>JAGVVM010022846.1:0-15731 GCA_019149425.1 Psidium friedrichsthalianum | reverse complement strand
TGGAAAGGTACCCATGACTTCCACGAACTTTTTTTCCATTCCTTCTCCTTCCCATCCTCCCTCCTTCCTTTTATTCCTTCCCTCTTCTTTTCTCCTCTCTCTCAACTTCTTGCCACTCTTTCTCTTCCCCCTTTTCCACATTCCTTGCTTCCCTTTCCTCCTGTTTTCCTCTCCTTTCCATTTTCTTCTGTCTCATTCCCCCTTAGGTACATTGAACTTCACTTAAAGCGACCTTCCTCCCATATTTGGTTGTAGCTCTGATTTTGTCTTTACTTAATCACGTAACGGTTCATTGCTAAGTGGTCATTCTAACCGTGATGTAATTTGTAATCTGAACACACAAGGTGATTTGTTTATGCTTTCCAATTCCGGATGAATCCTTCATCAAAGAAACGAAAAAGAAAAAAAGGTGTTTCGAGTGCAAACCTAGGCATCTGTTAGGAAAATAATGAAAATCCTTTTAGCTTCTCATTGTTTTCACAGGAGCGTTAAACTTGGTATTGAATTCTCATGGAGCATTCACCAATTTAATTTTCGTAAGTCCAGTTTTTCTTTCAATTCAATAAATATTCGTGATGATCGAGATCGACGTGCTTTTGGAAGTTTTCTAAATTGTTGAAGATACGTTATTGGACATGGTATAGTTTTAGTTTGTCAACTTCCAAGGGAAAAGAAGATGATTCATCAGAACATGATGTCTTGAAGATAACATGGCCGTTGACGTCGATTTTCAAGCAGCGAAAGTGGATAAAGAGGTGAAGTATCTACAGATCCATAAGTCAGATGAAGTTTGAATCTCTCGAGGAAGGCGGAGGATGTTACCGTAGATATGCCGAAACCAAAAGGTTTGGTGTTTGGAAGAGTCGGTGCTTCACCAGCAGAGACTTGTTTTCTTGAAAGAGGGTCTTCTTAAAAAGTTTTTGGAACAATTTTTTTTTTTTTGACAGGGCTACATTAATTGAGATTGTAATTTATCTTTTTACGGGATTGGTTTGATAACATAAAATATAAAGATTCTTAATTAGTGTATTATGAGTCTAACTGGGGTGGCCAAGTTGAGCTTGGCCCATGATAAGAGGGTCTGGCTGAAAACTCTATAAACATGGCGTCGTTAAGGGTGGTTTCATTGAGCTAGGGGTTCAGAGGGCAAAAGAGGAGAAGTACTTGAATATTGGATGGTTGCTATCATCAGGAGTACAAATCTCTTCTAGATTATAGCTATGATGTTTCCTCCTTGCCTCTCCGAAAAGCACTGTTTATTCGAAACCATAAAAGCGAAAACACTGCTTCAGAAGAATCCTTTTGATCTGGAGTGCGTGCAAGTAAGATCGTCTCTGTTTTGGCTAATGAATCTATAGGACTCGATGATATTGGGATGCCGGTGAGAGACATGGGTAAATCTTAGGGGAGGAGACCAAAAGATCTTCAAAAGGGAGATGCTCAATTGATGTTTTGAACTATTGTCACGACCCGACCTCGTCAGAGGAATGGGTAAGGTTTAGGGGTAATTATCAAATTCTACAGATCCGAAGTAATTCACGGATCAGCTTGGACTCTCCAAATCCTCACCTCGGGAGATGACGGGATTTAAGAATCGAGTTTTGATCTTATGTATGGTCAAGTGATATGTGCATAGTGTACATGTTTTCGGAGTCGTCACTGATCTTGGGGGAAGGTAGATCAAAAATCTCATCGAGCGACGGGAGGAACCATACAACTCTAATGGAACTACAGACTTGAAATCAGGGACTTAGTTACGCCATTCTTGCCATTGATACCCTTTCAGTTCCTTAGTTAAATGATTTTTCTAACTAAGATTTTTATGCAAATAAATCGGAATGAGAAGTCCTAAAATTTAAGAATTCATGCAGATGGGGACATCTAACCTGTCACTCACAAATAGTAAAGATAGATGTGCAAATTAATGATTCAAATATGTGGATAAAATGCATCAATCATATATGAAATCTCTAGTAAAGCTATATTAGCTTAGAGAAGGGGTGTATTAAGGTTTGAAATAAGTTTGGAATGATTTAGACGCAATTTGCCCATTAGCGGCAAAACCACCATTTTAGAAAATAATTTACCTAAAGGGGTAAAATTGTTATTTTTGAAAGGATTAGGAACCCAAATCATTGGAAATAGGGTTAGCTAGTTGAATGTGCCCATTTTTCAATTTTTGAGGATTTTTTCAGAATTTTTTTTAGATTTTTTGGAGACAATTTGCCCATGAGGGGCTAAAAATTATCAACTTAGAAAGAAATGTGAGCTGAAACCATGAAATATGGAGTTGGCCAATCAAGGTAGACCATTTCTCATTTTCTGTGATTTTTAAACTTTTTTTAAGACAATTTGCCCAAAAGGGGCAAAATCATCATTTTGAAAGAAAAGGAGGAAAAAAAATCATCAACATAGGATTAGCTAGTTGAAATGGTCCATTTGCTAATTTTTTATATTTTCTGATTTTTGAATTTTTTTAGAATTGTTTTTCCAATTTTTTAGAATTTGTTATGATTTTTCCATTTTTTAGATTTTTAAAATCATTTTTTATTTTTATTATTATTTTGAACTTTTTTATTAATTTTCTGAATAGTCGGTGACCCAGCCCACGCCTCGCGAGCACCTGCCCTAGACCAAAAGGGTCCCGGGTTGGTATAAAACAATGTAATTTTAGGAATTATTTTTGAAAATTTTTATTTTTTTAGATTTTGTATTGAATTTTCTGAATTTTTTTTTATTTTTCTGATTTCTTAATCTATTTACTAATCCTACGCTCCAGATTGGGCCATGTGGCTAGCCCACGGTCCTCCAATCTATCACACAGATCTACCGCCATGATCGGGCAACGTGGCTAATCTACGGCCGTACGATCTAGCTATTTTTTATTATTCAAAATTTATTTTTAATTTCTGAAAAAAGATTTTGAATTTTGAAAATTTGAATGGACGGTCAGGATGGTGACATAGCCAAACCTAGGCCACATGATCACAATTTTTTTTTAATTTTGAAAAATCAGAATATTTTTTAAAAATCATTTTATTTTTTGAAAATTCCAGATCTTGACACATGGCATGAAGACCACCGTCAGATTTGGAATTTTTTTTTTATTGAGTTGTGACATTGCCCTATGATAGCTCAATTTGTATCTTGGCCTAATTTTACATAGATTGCTCAATTTTGGCAAGAGAGGCCTAATTGAAGTTTTATTTTTCAATTTAGTCCCCAAATCAGCAAAAATGAAATTGAACTTTGTTAGGGATGCCCATACAAATCCAAGACCTCTACCATATAATTTGCACCCTTCCAAATCCATTAGTGGGGTTGGTTTGGCCTGATTTGGTCATTAGGGTCCTCATTGCTCAAATTTCATATTCAAGTAAAACCTAGAAAACCATGTTTTGTGCAATTCCAAGTACATTTTTCAACAAAAAACCATGTTTTAGATATAATCAACGCTGGGAAAGCCAATTTTATGCTCAATTTCATTAAAAAAGTGCTAATTGGTAGATCATTTGGCTTTTTTTGTACGATCGAGTCTGTCGAGTTGGGTGAGTTTGACCCGATGACCCGACACTGTTCCTTTGTCTCCCTCAGCTACCAGAAGATATTATCGTGCAAAAGGAAGAGGGAAGGACTGGATTTTAGACAAAATTTTGAGCTTGATTGCACATGCTGGAGGATTCACTGGAGCTCCTGGAATCGTGTCGTCGCCGGCGTGCCTAATGGTACATGACTGAGTGACGGCGTCCATGCCAGACGACTCAGCAAAAGCTTCCCGATGCTCGCGAAAATTTTTTGTTCACAAAGGGGGAGTCAAAAACAATTTTCGATCAAGCGAGGGTGGGGCATTTGGTTAGAACAGAAGAGATTGACAATAGACGAGAGAGAGAGAGAGAGGCGCTCTTGCCATTGGAGCTCTCGGCTGTGAGCTTCCAAGAGCTCGTGAGAGCAATCCATGGTGAATCAAGGCACACCAATTCCTAGAGCTTCAAGGAATGTCACTAGCCTAATCAACCAGCCGGTGATCTCCTAGAAGGTACGTGCCATGGAAGCTCAGCTGAGCAGCTTCCATGGTGACTTCACCATTCCTACTTATTTCTTTGCATTTTCTGTTCCAAACTCTCCCTTAGATGTACTTAAGCTCAGTTCCACTTCATTTTTGCAACTGAAAACCCCTAAGTCGACCTCTTCCTGGCGTACCGAACTTGCAACTCGCTCTCACAAGTTCCACAAACCTCCTCGGGCCAATCTAGGCCACAAGTAAGTCCTCTGAGCATCCAAGAATCTGGCCTAGTGCTTTTCGTAGCTTGATTTTGTGTACGTGTGCGTTGAGATCTGCCATGACGGAGAGATTCGAGCTTTGTCCATGGCGATCTTGCCATTGGATTGGGATAGAACTCATATATGTTGATCTAGGCATTGTGGCGGTTTCAACGCCACCGGAATGAGGCCAATTGATGGAGAAACCACTATTGATGGGCCTTGAGAAGACGACGGCCATCCATCGATCATCTTCTTCCTTGAGACCGCTGACCAGTCAACGGTTGACGTGGCACTACGTGGAATTCCAGCATCCATGTCAGCAGACGGTTATAACCTTTTTTGGAAAAAAAAAAAATCAGATCTAACAGTGATCTTGGTGCTACGTGTGAAGATTTGGAATTTTCAAAAATAAAATGATTTTTAAAAAATATTCTGATTTTTCAAATTAAAAAATATTTTGTGATCTTATGGCTGAAGTTTGGCCACACGTTACCATTGCGACCATCCATTCAATTTTCAAAAATTCAAAAAAAAAATCAGAATTAAAAATTAATTTTTGAATAATGAAAAATAGCCAAATCGGACAGCAGTGAATTAGCCACGTCACCCGATTGTGGCTGTAGATCTGAGTGATAAATGGAAGGGTCGTGGGCTAACTAGTGGCCCAATCTGGAGCATAGGATTAGTAAATAGATTATAAATCAGAAAAATAATAAAAATTCAGAAAATTTAAAAAAATCTAAAAAATTCAAAAATTCAGAATTAATTCCTAAAACTACATTGTTTCATAGACCGACCCGAGACCCTTTCAATCTAGGCTAGGTGCTCATGAGGCATTGGCCAGGTCAACCAGATCCGGTCTGAAAAATTAATTAAAAAATTCAAAATAATAATAATAAAATGGAAAATTCATAAAATAAAAAAATTGAAAAAATTCTAAAGAATTTCAAAAATTCAGAAAAATCTCAAAAATTAGGAATTGACCAAAATTTTGATGATTCGTCCTCCTTCAAACCTCACGATTTTGCCTCTAATGGGTAAATTGTCTCAAAAAAATTCCAAAAGTCACATAAAATGAGAAATGGTCCATCTTGACTGGCCAAACCTTGTTTCATGGTTTCAACTCATGTTTCTTCCTAAAATGATGATTTTACCCCTTACGGGTAAATTATCTCCAAAAAATCCAGAAATATTTCGAAAATCTTGAAACATTCAATTGACCAACCCTATTTTTTATTATTAAGGTTCCTAATCCCTTCAAAATTGATGAGTTTTCCCTTTTGGGTTAATTGTCACCCAAATGACGTTTTTGTCTCTTGATGGGTAAATCACCTCCAAATCATTCCAAACCCTTCCAAACTTAATGCAACCCTTCTCTAGCTAGTAAGACTTTACCCGAGATGCCATATATTAATTTGATGCATTTTATTCGCACATTCTAGATCCTTGATTGTGCTCTATCTTTATTAATTGTGAGTGATGGGTCAGATATTCCCATTTACATGAAATCCTAGATTTTAGGACTTTCCCACTTTGATTCATTTGCATGAAATCTTAGTTAAAAAAATCATTCAACTTAAGTACCGAAAGGACGTCAATATCAACATTGATGTAATTAAATCCCCGATCCCAAATCTCTGGTTCCATTAGAGTCGTATAGCTGTTTCTACCGCCTGACGAGAGTTTTTTATCTACCTTTCCCAAAGATCAATGGCAACTCTGAAAGCATATACGCCTAAGCACATGTCACATGATCACACCTGAGGTCGAACTCGATTCCTAAATTCTGCCGTCACGCAAGCTGGGGACTTGGGAGAGTTCGAGCCGATTCTGCGGACAGCACTGGATCCGTAGACTTCGTTAATCACCCCTAAACCCTATATCCCTCTGACGAGGTTGGGTTGCAACAACTATCTTCGAGACTATCAATCAAAAAATCATTTTTCATATGTCGGACCAAAATCATTTTATATTGATCTAGACAACTCATGAGGAACAGAAACCGCGGAGAACCAAAATACTCACAGCTGTTGATGGTGAAGGCAAACAATGTAAAGCAGCACCGAGCATGCACAGCATCAATAGTACTTGAAGCAAAAGGAAGTCTGGAGATGTTAGCTCTGGCCAACGCCAAGTTCCTACAAGTAGAAAACTTAGTCAGACTGACTCGCCAAGCAAGGCTAGCATAACGTATCAGGACAATAACAATCTAAGAGAAATTCCTAACAATACAACGACAAAAAATACGAGCAAAGGAATGCGATTCAGCTTGTCGGCTACGTATGTTGGGTTAGAGAAAGTTGATGTTTCTTCTGGACTGTTTTGGGAAATCTAATTTCTGCTTTGTGAGTCTTATTAGTGATTGCTTCATTTTCGTATCCTGGAATGATGGTATTCAAGTATGGATTCCAAATTCCATGCTGGAACTTGATTCAACGACTTGACTTCATGTCAGATGAGCCAATCATTTCCATGCAAATTATACTCAATACGTTGGATTTTTCTATCCAGTTTTAACCGATGAGGAAGGGTCGATCGTGAATTGTTTTTGGGTTGTCCTGAGAGCTACTTGAACCTACGTACCTCACAAGCCTATACAGATTGCCCTTTTATTCCTTTTGCAGGGAGAAATCATCATCTTCACAATCTGTCTTGTTTGGTCGTGCTTTGTCATGGGATTGAATAGAGGAATCATCTGTTGGGTTACTGAGAATCTAAGTAGTATTGACACTGATACGCGACATGCGACATAACATGACAGGACACGCTGACACATCATTTAAAAAAAAATAGAGAATTCCGACACGTTGAGACACGTATATTAAATGTATATATTTATATATACATAATAAATATACCGGCAATAAGTTTCTTCTTTTTCTTTTGTTAGAGATTCACAATTGGGCTTATTTTTCTGAGCTGATTGGGTATATTAATTTTATGATGGCTGGATATATGACTTCAATATATATATATATATATATATAAATCTATATATGACCCATATTTATTGAAAATGCTTAAAATTGACCAGTATCTATAGAAATGGCGTGTTGGGATGCTGAACTCGCGTGTCATTGCATGTTGGAGCGCTCATCACGTGTCGCTTATATATTAGAGTGTCAAACACGACACGAAAGCCCTTAGAGAGTATCGGTGCTTCCTAGCTGAGAACTTGGCAAGAAGTGATGTTTATTCTATGCTCCAACTACGTTTATCACAGATATGCGCCACATATCTCATCAAATGCCATTTGATTCTTGCTTTTGTAATTGTTTGACACCTGATGAGTTTAAAGAATCCGTGCACAGGTCATGGAGAGGTATAATTTGCATTGAAATGATTGGCTCCAAATGTTACAGTTTTCTTCCCGAGAAATGGACACCTGCATTGATGAGGTTTTATCTAATCGAATCGGAAGAACGGCAGAGATAAGAAAAAACGAACAACGCGATTTACCCAGGTTTCACCCAAAAAAGGGTTACGTCCTGTAGTCTGTATTATTAGTTTTCTGTGGCACGGTTACAATGAACGAAAAATAATATATATAGGCTCAAAACGGGCCCCACAACTAATGGACCAATTAAATAAAAGCCTAAAATCGATATTTTCTTAGGGACGCGCGCCCCCCCCCCCTCCCGGGCGCCGTTGGCCAGTGAGCGGGGCAGCCTGTCCGCTCACCGGAGAGTGGAACCCCGCCCAGCTGATCGGCCAGCGGGACCTCCGGGTCGGGAGCGCTACCCCCAAATCCCCGCATTCCGTGAGTAAGGATCACATGTCGTTGGTTCATACTTCTGTTTCCCTAAGCTCATATAATCATGCCTGATGTGAGAAATAAGGGTCCCCAAGTATTCGTCAACTCCAACATTCTCCACTTGGTGGATACTTCGTGCAAATGAGAGCCTTCCCAACATTATTCCTCTTCAATCCAATCACAGTAGAGCACCATTCAAACTTCGCACCCATGACAGCTTTAGTAAGAAAGTCTAAACAATTTTTCATCGTGTCACCCTTTTCAAGTCGAACCACTTTCTTCTCTACCTTCTCTCGGATAAAATGGTATTATATATCAATGTGGTTTGTACGTGAGTGAAATGCTGGATTCTTAGCTAAATAAATAGCCCCTGATTGTCGCATCTCACCTCCACGACATCTTGCTCAAAACCGAGCTCCAAGCACAACCGCCGTAACCATGTGGCCTCTTTTTCAGCATGTTAGAGCCATGTACTCAGCCTCCGTAGAAGAGAGCGTTACCAGGCTTTGCCTTCTACTCATCCAACTCAATGCAGCACAAACAATGTGAAAACATACCCGCTAGTGGACCGTCTACTATCAATATCTCCACCCCAATCTGCATCTACATGCCTACAATATCTAGGAAGTTTCCATTCCATGTACCTTCAAAACATAAAGAAAGATTACAAGTTCCACGAAGATACCTGAAAACTCTCTTGATCGCATTCCAATTTTCTCTACCCAGGTTAAACATATATCTGCTCAGGACTCCCACTGCTTGGGCTATATCTGGACGCGTGCACACCATAGCATACATCAAGCTACCCACTGCACTTGCGTATGGAACTCGGGCCATCTCCTCAGCCTCCTCATCTGTTTTAGGGCACTATTCCATAGATAACTTGGTCCCTAAAGGTATAGGGGTACCAACAGGCTTGCAGTCTATCATGTTGAATTTCTTCAACATTTCTTTGATGTATTTCTCTTGTCCTAGTCATAGCTTCCGTTTTTCACGGTCCCTCGTAATCTGCATGCCCAAAATAAAATTTGCAGGCCCAAGTTTTTCATATCAACTTCCTAGCCAACAAAATTTTTCACGATTTTCACCATCTTCACGTTATTCCCGATTAACAATATATCGTCCACGTAAAGTGTGAGAATGACAAATTGATCGTCCCCCCCTCTTGACATAAACACAGTGGTCAGAATTTGAACGCACAAAATCAAGATGGAGCATATACGTATCAAACTTCTGGTACCACATCTCGGTGACTGCTTCAACCCATATAGAGATTTTTTTTGACTTGCACACCAGATTCTCCTTTCCTTTTACTTCAAAGCTTTCTGGTTGCCTCATATAAATCTCTTCCTCCAAGTCCTCATGAAGGAAAGCTATTTTTACATCCATCTGTTCCACCTCAAGATCATATGCAGCTGCTATAGACAGAACAAATCGTATCGAGGTCAATTTGCCACGGGAGAGAAAATCTCATCATAGTCAACTCCTTGATTTGAGAATACCCCTTGGCTATAAGTCTTGCCTTGTACTTCTCCACAGTTCCATCTGGTTTCAGTTTTCGCTTGAACACCCATTTGCACCCAATTACCTTTCTATCTTTAGGCAATTTACACAAGGTCCATGTCTCGTTATGATTAAGCGACTGCATCTTATCTATCTTTGCGAGCTCCCACTGATTCGCATCATCCATGTATCTCGCCTTTTTTACAGAACTAGGATCATCCCCTATAACACTCAAGGCATGAACATACTCAATGCGCTAAGTGAGTACCCGAAGTGGTACCTGCCTTTCTCGCGTTGATCTTTGAGAACTGGTATGCTATCTATGTCCAGATCTTCATCTGAATCTGCATCCTCATTTCATTAACCAAGTCCCCTTATTCCGGTTTAGAATCAGACTCTTCTGGTGTACTTTGTGGAACTATCTCCATAGTTTCATCTCTCGGGCTTTCTTCAAGTATTACTACTTTCTTGGGCTCATCACCTTTCTATGTGCTGCTTGTGATTGTGATTCACGAAAGACAACATCCCTGTTATATACAATGGTCTTTGATTCTGAATTCCACATCTTGTAGCCTTTAACCCTTCATTGTATCCAATGAATATGTTCTTTTCAAACTTATTGTCAAGCTTACTCCTCTTCTCCTTAGGTATATGAACATACGCATCACGCCCGAATACCGAACATGTTACAGATTCGGTTTCTTCCCAAACACTGCCTCATATGGTGTACAGTTCCTCACTGATGAGGTCGGTGACCGGTTCTTCAAATAACTAGCCGTGGCTACAACTTCTGCCCAAAATTCGGTTCCAAACCTGCCCAACCAGCATGCATCTCGCCTTCTATGAGTGACCATTTAATCTTTCGGCCACCCCATTCTGCTGAGGCGTATATGGCGTCGTCTTCTGTCTCGCGATACCATTATTTACACAGAACTGCTTGAACTTGTTCGAAAAAAAAACCTTCGTTATTCTGCGATTTATCTTGATTTTCCTCATAACCTTTCAACCAAAACCTTAAATTCTCGAAATTTTCAAAGGCATCTGATTTACTTTTTATAAAATAAATCCAACTATATTTTTCTCTGATATTAGTACTTACATCCACCAATAGATGGAATCGGAGTAGGCTCGAAAACGTCGCTGTTGTAGCGCCCCAGAACGCTACGTCAAGGCTTACTCATGCTCGCTCACTTCTTACTGGCACCATCCATTAGCTTCATCATCTCCATCGTTCGATCCAATGTCAAACCTACACATCTGAAAAGATGATCCCCAAACAGGGGTGAGCTAACAGCTCAGCAAGTTCACCTCTAAATCGTGCTCAGGATACCAGATACTCTTAGATCGAACCCTAAGCATGCAATTCTATCATATCATAGCAAATAAATAAAGTGCATACGAATGCATGCTCAAAACACAATCGTCACGTCTTATTATAATATATAAGCTAATCACTTTGCCTAATCCGTTCCGATTCCGTCGGAATTGCTCCAATTGGCATTCTAACTTATCTCGACTTAGACACACGCCACCCGAGCCTACCAAACGTCGGTCTAACTATCAAGAACAGTAATTTCTCGAGGCTACACAGTGCATCCAGCACACCCACAGAATCGATTTTTCACAAATATCTCTAAATCAGACAAATTTCTAAACCGAACTACCTCTAATCGCATCCTAGAACCAATCCATGAATAATCTAGTGCCCTACTCAAGATTTAGAAGTAAAACTCACCTAAACGAAGCTGAAACAGGGCTGAGAAAGCGGCTGGAAGCAGCGATGATTAGCGACGCATGGCGGAGCACAACAACGACGACGGATTCCGGTGGATTTAATCCAAACCGGGGCTGTTCAGGGGCTGAACCGACATCAAAACGAACTAGAAATCATATATTTGACATGGAAATGAGATCTAGGGGCAGCCGGGTCGATATAAATCAATTAGAGCTAAAACAGAATTTCGGCACCCAGAAAACAGTTTCGTCGACTGATACGAGAAAATACATTTGAAGGGATAAACAACCTCGGATTGAGACGATTCAAGTTGGGTTAGAACCGTAAGACATTGAACTACAACATATCCAAAAATTGCGAGAATCCAACTTACAGATTTTGTCAGCGGCCGGTTGAAGTCTGCAGCCAGAATTTGGAGCCAAATGAGAGAGAGGGAGAAAAGAGAGAAATGGAATGGGAAGCTTACGTGAGTGAAAAAAGAAATGAGGAGAGAGAGTGGCGCTGCTGAGTTTAAGAGAAAGAGAGAGAGAGCCTTTATTTTCTAAAATAATAATAATAATAATAATAATAATAATAATTAAAATATCTCGGTTACTATTCATCGATTTGACCAAAAGTTGGTCAAAGCTTATCCAATCTGGTCAAAACTTGGAGAGCAAGTTTGACTGGTCAATCCTCAAAATTCGTGCCAAAACGGGACTGATTGGGACAGAATCGGTGTTATTTGGCTCAATCGCGAAGGGAAAATGACTCGAGATGATTTCGGAAAATTTTTCTGACTTCGCTAAAATTCATCTCACACCCTAGCCACTGAATCTAGAGCAAATCGAGGACTCGACAGAAATTTCTAATTTTTTGCCTTCCTTCTCTGGCACTCCGAAACCAATTAGCTAATTTTCAAACCTTTCAAGGCGATGTCCAATTTTTGTCTCTCAATCCTCGAAAATCTAATATTATTTATCTTACAGACAATTGAAATTCGGGATGTCACAAATCTTCCCTCCTTAAGAAGTTTCGTCCTCGAAACTTGTCATTTACTTCCTCCTCATCAAATTGAATACCTTGATGGTCATTATCTTACTCAATTATGTGGTCTTGTTACGCTTCCGCTGCGTACTCTGATCACTTGTCTTTCTTAATCGCCACATCTCACAATCTTAATCATTAAAAAGGGGTCCTCATCGACCAAAATACTCACAGATCTATCTAGTCATTTCGCTATATCATTTACTCATACATCGCACTACGAACATCTCGAGTTCGCTTCTCACACTCGCCAATTCACATGGCATCATTCAAAACCATAATGTCCATCTCATTTCACCAAACAGAGTGTTCATTATCACTCAAGATGTAACACATCTCAACACTTTCTCGATGCCAATTTCACATGCCATGCCTAAGATTCTGTGGTTACGATCTTTCAAACAAAACATATTTTACATAATTCACACCCCACCACGACGCTATCGAATCGCTGGTCGACTAGCTCGTGTGGGTCTCATCACAATTCAAGGCTACCCTGATCACACAACAGGGGCCCTCTCCGATCACAACGGAGGCACAAAACAAACGCTCCGACTTTCACCAACATCCACAAGGCATTCAGGCATTCCTCATATCCATGGCATCTCAATCCATTCAAATTTTCATCCAATATTCCAATTTCTCATATGCAATGCTATGCATTTTTCTAAATTTTTTTTCCTGAAAGCAAACTTTAATGCAATGTATTAGTCAGAATCCAGCGCACGGTAGCTTCACGCCACTGGCTTTTCAACCAAGCGTGATGACCAATTGTGCAAATTAGACTTAGCTCGATACCTAGACCCTTCTTTTTCAATGTATGACTTAGTTCATTCCTGTCCCCATCGCCATCCTAGAAGCCTGCCAGGAGCCGCACTTGCTCGGGCCTCTCTGCCCCGGCGATCACTCCCCGCCCTCGTCGGACCGGGTCGTTACAGGCCCACCAGCTTTCGCCTGTTCGTCCCCAAGCCACACATCTACAAAGTTGAGTCCCGCTTGACATGTCCCATACCATGTCTTACAGTTTATAGGCATCCCGTATTAGCTTGTCCCATACCAAGCCCACGGTTTATCAAGTCCAATAAAAACAATGTCATGAATTATGCATGAATATTTCTCAATCTTTAAATTTTGATGCAATCAACACGTGCAATGCATGGTCGTCCTCATATCCCTCGTATTGTTCGTCACGCAACATCAGTTTCTCATATTAAACTGCACTCTCTCACATCTCAGCAACCATCAACTTCAAAGATCAGAACTTAGTATCAAATATACAACTGTTTTCTGGTTGCCATTCATTATAATCAAAGTTTGTCAATTAAACTGGCTCTTCGTCTGTAGTCACTGTTCGCTCTTGCGAATCTCATTTCATCATCAGAGCCTTTCAATGAGAATCATTATCTAAGACTATGAGATACGATATAGATTCAAGCCTACCAACTAAGTCAGTCACTAGTGCACCTTATCACTCCTTAACCGCTCTGATACCAAAACTAACTGTAGCGCCCCAGAACGCTACGTCAAAGGCTTACTCAGCTCGCCACTTCTTACGGCACCATCCATTAGCTTCATCATCCATCGTTCGTCCAATGTCAAAACCTACACATCTGAAAAGAGACCCCCAAACAGGGGTTGAGATAAAGCTACAGCAAGTTCCACCCTCTAAATCTTGCTCAGGATACCAATACTCTTAGATCGAACCCTAAGCATGCAATCTATCAATCATAGCAAATAAATAAAGGCATACGAATGCATGCTCAAAACACAATCGTCACGTCTTATTATAATATATAAGCCAATCACTTTGCTAATCTGTTCGATCCGTCGGAATTGCTCAATTTGGCATTCTAACTTATCTCGACTTCGACACACGCCACCCGAGCCTACCAAACGTCGGCTCGAATATAACAGAACAGTAATTTCTCCGAGGCTACACAGTGAATCCAGCACACCACAGAATCGATTTTCACAAATATCTCTAAACCAGACAAATTTGTGAAACGAACTACCTCTAATGAATACCTAGAACCAATCCATGAATAATCTAGTGCCCTACTCAAGTATTTAGAAAGTAATTATACACTCACCTAAACGAAGCTGAAACAGGGCTGAGAAAGCGGCTCTAGCATCAAGAGCAAGCTTCCAACACGATCGATCACTCGAACACATTAGCGACGAAGGCAGAAGCACACACCACGACGCCCAGACGCGCATATGGTTCCCCGGCCTGGCACTGTTAATCACCAAAAACGGGGTGTCAGGGGCTGAACCGACCTCAAAAGAAAGAAATCATATATCTCTGACATGAATGAGCGGGGATCTAGGGAGCTGGCCGCGTCGATATAAATCAATTAAGAGCTAAAACAGATTTCGGCACCAGAGAAAACAGTTTCGATCGGACTGATACGAGGAAATACATTTGCAAGGGTCAAACAACCTCGGGATGAGGCGAGTCAAGTTCGGTGTTAGAACAAACGTAAGACATTGAACTACAAATATCCAAAAAAATTAAGAGAACCAACGTACAGAATTTTTTGCGTCAGGGGCGGTTGACCCAGTCTGCAGCCCAGAATTTGGAGCCAAATGAGAGGAGGGAGAAAAAAGAAGGACAAGTTTTCCCAACCTGTGAGAGAAAAAAAAAGAGGGATGGGATCTGCCGTAGAGGGAAGAAGAGAGAGAAAAGTCAAAGGGTTTTTTCCCAAAACATAATATTTTTTTATTTCAAATATCCAATATTAATTAAATAATCAAATATCATACTTACTATCACGCTTTGACCAAAAGTTGGTCAAAGCTTCATCCAATCTGGTCAAAACTTGGAGAGCAAGTTTTGACTATCCCTGCAAATCCTCAAAATCGTGCCAAAACGGGACTGATATGGGATGAATCGGGTGTATTTGGCTCAATCGCGAAGGGAAATGATCTCGAGATGATTTCGGAAATTTTTTGACATTCGCTAAAATTCATCTCTACCACCCTAAGCCCTGAATACCTTACGAGCAAACACCGAACGCGCACTCGACAGAAATTTCTAATCCACTCGTCTGCATTCTTCTCTGACACTCCGAACCCCACCGCCAACATTAACAGATACCACACACACACTTCCAAGGAGTGATCAATTCCAGTCTCTCAATCCTCGAATAAATCTAAATTACTATCCTACAAGACAAATGAAATTCGGGATGTCACAAGATTCTAGCGAAGGTGGAGGCTTGCGATGGCGCGTCGCTAGTGCAGTGAGGATGACAAAAAAAGAAAAAATAAATTAACATATTACAAAAAATTAAATATACAAACACCGAATACCTACGTTTAAAACCTATCCCTCCCCCCTCTATTTAACTGACACTAATCGTACTGTACTTTACACTCAACCACGATATAATGAACCCACTCTATCATCTGCCTACTACGCTACATCCTCCTTTTGCAGTGACTTACACA
>JAGVVM010022843.1:0-20954 GCA_019149425.1 Psidium friedrichsthalianum | reverse complement strand
GGAACACTCAGGAAATGGTCACCTTAGCCCACATCGCGAAAGCTCGCTATCAGAATCGATCTGAATGCTTGAGTTTGCAGAACACTCGGTTGCCCTGTACAAGAGGCCGTCAAATCTACTGATGAATGGGTCTCGCTGTTGGTTCACGAGAGAGAAGCTGGTGGAGCGCTTGGCTTTGAACCAGACTTACTTTGAGTATGATCCGAGTGATATGTGATGAAGTTTCAGATGTAAAGTGGCTGGAGGAGAGGCTCGACGATTTAATGGCGATATTAGCTTTCGAGAGAGACTATGATCGAGAATTTGAAATTCGCCGTTGAACATCATGAGATTAATGCAGCTAGGCACAAGGAGAAATGACCGCCTGTTCTTCAAGCTTGCAGATCTCGAATCCCAGGTCGCTCGGTGTAAGCAGAGCATTAATTTCATGGAGAGTCAGTTGAGCTCTTTTTTTATACTTATTAGAGCTCAATTTGATTTTACTTTTCCACCTCAATGACTGTTGTAATTCTTGTTGATGAATGGAAAGTTCGCATGTTTGTATTTTATTTTCCTGCCATCTCTTCTTCCTCATAGAAACGATTTGAGGTACCGAAGACGCAGGCTTAACGTTCTTCTGTACTCTTATTAGCTCGTAAATGATGATATCAAGAACACTAAAGAAGCATTTGGTGGCGGCCCCCACAGTCGCCTAGAGACACGCGTTCAATCATGTAAATAGTAAAGCTGTGACCACTTAATCAGTGTGCCAATAATGCACCAAGCCACCTGTTGCTGCCCCACTTCATTCATGTTTGTTTTCTTTCGGCGTCCACTTACTTATTCTGCAAAATGGCTGTGGGCCTGCCCATTAATAAAACACCTGTCCTCCAAAGTCCTCCACGTGGTTCGAATCCGAGGAGTTAGAAGGCAAGCCTTTAGTCGATTTAAATCAGGAAGGGCGTTACAAGATCATGTTAATATACTTACTTCATGGGTTCAGATTACACAGTTTATGTATTTTTCAACAAAAATACAAGAACTCCTCCAATACATTAGAATGTCCCCATGCATGATCCGGATAAATTCATCACATAGCTTCACACCATGCTCATCGGTTGACACGATTCTGTATCTGGGAGGATCAATCTCTTCGCTTGCCCCCAAGGTTATTGTTTAGGCGTCGGCACTTTCCCATCCTTTTGTATTCCTCATGATTATCCTTGGTATGTTGTTGAACCCAATTTTTCTCCCGTCTAGGGTACCTATGATTCCCTGCAGAAGTAAAAGAAATAAGAATATGTGATCCAAGAGAGGTCGGTCCATGACTTACCTAATTGGTCCAACATTATTTTTCCATTTGTGTGGAGAAATCAGACAAAATTTTTTTAGGAAGATATGGTGAATTTCTTAGAAAGAATTTTCTTGTAGATTTTTATAACATGAAAAATGTGATAAAATCTCTTGATGTTCATCAAATTTTTGAAGGAATTTTCTTCTTTTATCAGAATGAACTTTCAGGGATAAATTCATCAAGAAAATCTTGTGCCTATTGAAGCATTAAGGAAAGATGCGACAAAATCTTTATTGCTCACAAAAATTCCCTAAAGGATTTTCCACATTCATTTTTTTTTCAGAAATGGGATACCAATTTGATTTTTATTTCTTTTGAAAAAATGACACGATGTTAAGTTTAAAATTTGATCGACACCTAACATGGACTGACCAAAAATAAATAGAAGATAAAGTTAAAAACTTACTTTTACCTTGACAACATACCAATCACATAGACATGCACATGAATCGTGATTTAAATCTTAGTCAATCTATCCTAAAGGCTCACAAATTAAAGCGAAAGACTTACGGCAAGGCAACAATCTCGTGCACATAATCAAGATTAGCCGTGATCCACGACGTAACCAGGATTAGCCGAGCCTTTCCACTTCGGCTGCTCAAGTTAAAAATTATAACCTCGCTTTGGTAATCTTTCCGAGCCTGAGGCCTAACTTTTAAAACTCATTTTTGAAAAGAGGTTCGGGATTGAATCTGGACTAACTTTCAACGTGATCTCACGCCGAACGCTAGAACCAAATCACAATACCATCCTAAAACTAGTGGCCCAGGTTCGGCCACGGGACGTGTGTGATGTAGTGCTAAACAATTAATTATGCACAACAGTTAAATTCAAACAATGCTTCAGAATGTGCAAAATTAAATAAACAATTTCAACACCAATCTGCAAAACAAAGGTTAGAAAATAAATTCCACCCCTTATAGCTCCATGTCTGCAAAAACATATAACACCTATAGAATGAGTTCCAAGCAAGATCGCCAAAAGCGAATAGCAATGAAATTT
Organism: Psidium friedrichsthalianum; assembly: GCA_019149425.1. Taxonomy (NCBI): domain Eukaryota; kingdom Viridiplantae; phylum Streptophyta; class Magnoliopsida; order Myrtales; family Myrtaceae; genus Psidium; species Psidium friedrichsthalianum. The sequence goes on along the minus strand of JAGVVM010022843.1, from coordinate 18,619 downwards.
TCATTGGCCTAAGTCCACTAAGGGTTTTAAAATTTCGAAAAAATTTAAGTACTCCAATTAGTGCATCTTTTCTCGAAATTCAAAAATTCCAGTCCCCAGCAGAGTCGCCAAGCTGTCGTGACCTAAAAATTTCAATCGGTGAAAAATTTCAGGTTAACGGATTATCGAGTTAATTAGATTAACTAACCTAATACGGATTCTCCCAAGCCCTACCGAGTCGCAACTTTGATTTTTTTATCGTATGAATTTAGAATTTGGAGTCGTCACTAATCATTTTTTGGTGGTCGATTAGAAACCTAAGTAAATTAGCGGGAGAACTAAATTACTTCTACGAACTAGAGATTATGAGTTTGGGGACTTGATTACACTAGTTAATTAAAACTAATGCCCTTTCGGTACCTTAATTCTATGGATATCCTAATTTTGGCAACTTAGGCTTGGTTTACTCTTAAGGCTCTAGTGAGGTGTTCTCTTTTTGTATTTTCACTTTTAAATGGAATGCATGGATGGTAATGTGTGCATAGATAAGTAAATGTGAATAGGCAAATATAGACACGCGAATGTATACATGCGAACGTGGACATGCACCATGAACATGCGAGCATAGATATAAATATGACATGCAAACATGAACATACGTTGCATGCGAACGTGGACACACAAGTACGACATACAAACATAGACATGAGGATGCGACATACGAATAAATCATCAAAAATAGGATTGGCCATCGAAATGGCTCGTTTCCTAATTTTTTGGGATTTTTCCTATTTAAAATTTTTAGAGACAATTTACCTATGAGGAGGAAAATCGTCATTTTTGAAAAGATTAGGAAGGAAAATCATCAAAATAGGATTGGCCAGTCGAAATAGCCCGTTTCCTAATTTTTGGATTTTTTCTGAATTTCCTGTAATTTTTCAAGACAATTTGCCTATGTGGGGCAAAATCGTCATTTTAAAAAGATTAGGAAGGGAAATCAACAAAAATAGGATTGGCCAGTCGAAATGGCCCGTTCCTAGTTTTTTGGATTTTTCTTTTGAATTTTTTTTTTGCATGAATATGCGTGAATTAATGACAATACGAATACGTATCCAGTATAACAAAGTATGCATGAGCTATACTATATGAAATGTACGTGAATGACATTTTTTTTTGAATATTTGAATGCTTGGGCTTCCCATTCTAGGGTTTAATGGTACAGAAATTAAATTAAAGAAAGTAAAGGCAGTAAATAAAGAACCTCCAACGGGCGGGTCGACCTTCCCATTCTAGGGTTTGATGGTGCAGAAATTAAATTGCAGAAAGTAAATGCAGTAAATAAAGAACCTCCAACGGGTGGGTCGGTCTTCCCATTCTGGGGTTTGATGGTGCAGAAATTAAATTGCAGAAAGTAAAGGCAGTAGATAAAGAATCTCCAACGGGTGATTCGGCCTTGGCTCGGCTTACCCATTCTGGGGTTTCACGGTACAGAAATTAAATTGCAGAAAATAAAGACAATAAATAAAGAACCTCCAACGGGTGGGTCGGTCTTCCCATTCTGGGGTTTGATGGTACAGAAATTAAAATATAAGAAATGGAATACAAGAGATCTTTATACCACCAAGTATAGGGCAGAATCTACCGCAATTTGGAATTCGGATCTTTTAAGCAAAACATACAGAAAATTGCAATACGAATACGACATGTGAATATGACACATCATAATCGAAATTTAAATCAATCCATTGAGGTAGCGATACTCTCGAAGATTTTAATGGTTAGGATCGTTACCTGATTTGATGGATTTGATTGTCGAATTCGGATCTCGTGTCACCTTATGGATCAAGATTGCAGCTCGAACGACGGGGATGAACTCCTGACTTGTGTTGATCGGTAGAAAAATTGGTAATAGTAACACCTAGATTTAAACTCCCACCATCTTCAAGACTCTCTTTGGAAATGAATTCTCTCTCTTTTTATCTAATTTTCTTCAATCTTCCAAAATCCTTTCAAACATTTCAAATTTTTCTCCAAAAAAATACCCCCTCCAAGATCTCTTCTTACTTCTTTTATAGCCCACTCATTTATCTCACATTCTAATTTCTCCACGAACTCTATCTCCCATTCTAATTTCTCACTAACTCTTCTTCATCTTCATTTTCATCTTCCCCTCTCCATCTCTATCTCACATTCTAATTTCTCCACTAACTCTTCTTCATCTCATCTTCCCTTCTCCATATCTATCTCTCATTCTAATTTCTCCACTAACTCTTCTTCATCTCTATCTTCCTTCTCTATTCTAATTTCTCCACTAACTCTTCTTTTATTATTTACAAAATAATCCCTTAAATGTTAGGTATTTGCAATCTAGTCCTTGAGATTTTAATGCAAAATTCAATCAAGGCCTTTTTTTACAAAAGTGAGTCATTCTGGGTACATTGGGCCAAGATGAAAATTTAGACTATTAGAGGATAATGTCACAACTCCTAAAAGTGAAAAATAAAAATAAAATGACTTGAATTGAAATTTTTTAGGGCTGATTCGAGATTATACTCGTGGAACATATGACCCCAAATTGTATTTTTGAATTTGTGATGGCCACCATGAAAAGAGAATTAAAAGAAAAATTGACTATTTTTGTGTATTTTTGTGGCCCCAAACGTTATTTTTCCTAAATTTTTAAGTATTTTTTATTCTTCAAAAAAATATTAAAAAATACGAAAAATATGAAAAATCACTTTTTGTTCAAAATTGGTTCCTTAGACTTGGCCAAGGCTTTAAAGTTGATTTTTAATTTTCTCAATTTCTTGATTTTCTATGAATTTTTGAAAAAAAATGCTGAAAAATACTAAAAGTGTGAGAAATCATTTTTTGTTCAAAGATGGTTTCCTAGGCTTGGCCAAGGTCTCCAAAGTTAATTTTTTAATTTTATAAATTTTATGGCTTTTTCATTAATTTTAAAAGAGATAAGGTGATTAAAAATCAGGTGTCAACAACCAAAAGAGCATTAGTTTTAATTAACTTGTGTAATCAAGTGCCCGCATCCCCTACTCTCCGATTCGTAGAAGTAAGGTATTTCTTCCGATACTTTACTTAGGTTTCTACTCAACCTACTAAGAATGATTAATGGCAACTCCAAACCATCTGAACATTAAATTTAAAACTAAAGTTGTGATTTGGTAGGGCTTAGGAAAGTCCACATTAGATTAGCCATTTGATGAACCTAGTAATCCATTACCCTAAGAAAAAGGGTTGCTTTTTTAGGTCGTCACGTCATTCAAGCCTATTAAAAAGATTAATGCAATTGCCATAAGACTTGACATAAACTCGATACCTTTATTTGAGAAGATCACCAAATTAGTTTAAGTCTAGGCCTAACCATTCACTCAAAAATTTAAACTAATGAGTTATGAGTCAATTAAACATATTAATTACTTCAATTCATACCAAATGTCCAAGATGGAATTTTTCTAATACAACTCACACGTGTTCCACAATAATTTTATTTTAGGGCAATCTCTTAGTGCAGCATTACATGCAAGTGTATTACTTGGATCTCGGCCAGAAAATTGAGTCAAGTCCTCCCTGGTTTTATAAGCATGAATTCCGGAAATTCCTGCATCTATTAATAATATGTGGCATTTAAAGATAGTAAATTTCATATGTGGAATCTCGGCTAGATTATTAACTTTGTAGTACGCAAAGGATCCAAAATGTATTTTCCATGTTGTGGTTTACGGTTAGCGTTCCGTAGGAAATACGTATTTGAGCATAGGTTGATTATATGGAGTCACGGTGAACACGTATGTCACGCCCCGAACCCCACGGGCTCGCGACATCCCTCGGCTCATACAACGAATCTACGTGCGCCTGGCCTACACTCAGCGACGGCCCAAGATGCCCATCGCGGCCAGACGACGCTTATGCCAACAACAACCTGCGGAAGCAACCTCCTATCCATACATGCATACATAAGATGATCGGGTAGTAAGACGAGGGTGGTAAACACAATAACTTTAATATATACACATCATTAAGCGTTAGGTACAGACCCCAAAAATAAAACGCAGACTATGGTCCAAAAGTCCAACGCTCAGAACCTAGACTCGATCAAGGGCGGTCACTCCTGCGGCTCCTCCTCTGGATCGTAGTCCGCCCATGGGTCGTACTCCTCCTCAGGCTCGGCATCCATGTCCTCGGCCCTCCTCGTGTCTGTCGATCTCCATGCGACCTGGGGACGGCAGCTCACCATCGGATCGGGGTCCTCCACCTCGCCTCCATATGCAGCTGGTCGCAGGAGTCCAGAGTCATCCTCCATAGGTATGGGGACGTCGCGGAGGGGTCCCTCAAAACCAAACTCGCCCTCTCTCATCCAGGCCTCGAATCTAAAGGGAACAAAAAGAGGGCTGCCCTGATCCACCCATATGGTGGTCAATCGCCGCTGCCAGAGGGTGGCGTCCTCATCCACGTGTGGGTGACCTCTGTCTCTATCTGCACGGGCAGTCCAAAAAGCATAGGGGGTGCAGCCATCACAGGGGTCTGGGATCTGGAAAATATGGCAACCACCGCCAGTGAGTCGAGGACTCAGTAAGCTCACCACTAATCCTAGCGTAGGATAGAGTATACTGTGTGGTTCGGTCCTATCCAGTAGTCTAGGGTTTCTGGTCACCTTACTCGGGCACTCTCACTCACCATGGGTACCAACTCGGAGTACGAACAGTCAAGACACACGTAGTAAAATCACATGAACATCGTATAATATAGACGGGCAATCAACAGTCAATACCAGCACTCAACAAGCAATACCAGATGCATAACTCAGCCCGCCTCAACTGATCCCATTGGATCCTGCCGCGTCTCATACGCATCAGGCTCGTGCCTCAACCCGCGTGTGGTACGCCTCAGGTTGGCACCTTATCTCTCCATTTCCCCCGCGTAAAAACGCATCAGGGCCAACCTCCCAACTTGTCGCTCCAATTCCCCGCGTAAAAACGCATCGGGCCAACCATCCGGCTTATTGCTCCAATTCCCCGCGTAAACACGCATCAGGGCCATCCTCCCTTGTCACTCCTTTCAGTGACCCATGCCATGCTCACAACATACTGCACTCAGACAGTCTCAAATAATACAAATCATAGAGCAGGCATTCACATGTACAGGGCATAGCAAATTCAAGAAATCATCTATGCAACTCACGTTCATCAGGGTAGGCTACTGTAAGCATGAATAAATCCAGTGCCCTACCCGCAGTTCTCAGCCATCTGGGTCTAAACGGGTATCCGTATATTTCAATGAAATTATTCAATTTCCCCTTATGCACTACTCAAGAAACCCATTAGTTTCGGAGCCCAATCCTACTAAGCCCAATGACCTGGTCCAAGCCCAGTGTTTATTATTCGTTCCGGCCCATCCACGGCCCACAATTACCTTATTAGGATACAATTGGGTTTTAATGAATTAAATTCAAGCCCAGACTAAGGCCCATAGTATTACTTTTCCAACTCGAGCCCGTTAGTTCGGTCTAAGCCCAATAGGTCTAAAGGCCATTCACTATTTTCAAGCCCACAATTTAATTATTAGAAATTAATTATATTAAGGCCCAATATTTTATAAATTTTCGTCCAAGGCCCAAGCCCATATTTTTACTTAAGCCCATTTTGCTCATTTTAGGCCCAATTTGATTTCCTAAGCCCATGTATTATATTGGGCCCTAAGTTTTAACATTTAAGCCCATATTTGCAGTCCAATTTAACATGGATTTTCGTCCAAATGGAGGCCTCCAAATTAACTCAAGCTCGCAAGTCAAGAATGACCCAATTAGACTAAAATTAGCCCCCAAGCCCATTAGTATCCTTAGGCCCATCCTCATACGCCTGAGTCCATCAATTTGCAGCCCACAATAACCCATTTGAAGCCCAATTAAACATGACCAGCCCCTACACACGGCCCAACATCCATTTTTCTCAATTAGTCTAATGCCCATTATTTGTAATCACCCATTAATCATCATGATATCACACATAAACCCTAAACTAATCAACCACACTTGCATAATCCATTCCTAAGCTACGATTAGGAGTGTGGCTTACTCGTGGGCGGCTGGAACGAAGAGGTTTGCAACGAGGACACCGATGGCTACTTGGAGCTCTCGGCCTACAAGGGGAAATCGGGTCTGGTTCGGTCAAATGGCAAGCCTCACGGCCATGGAGAAGATGAAGTGAAGGGGAGAGGAGCTTACCAAGACTAGAGCGGCCGTGTGGAGTGGTGGACGGCGGCGAAACGACGACGAAGGCGACGGCTTGGGCGGCTTCACGCGAAAACGGGAGAGGGAAGAGAGAGACGATGAGGTTTGGTCGTGGTCATTCAAAGGCCATATGGCCATGGAAATGAAGAGATGAGGGACTAGAGAGGCTCACCTAGGTGGGGTCTTGGTCGGTGGTGGCGGTCCACGGCGGTCGAAGGCGTTGGACGCGACGGTGGCTCCACGGCGCGGACGAAGGGAAGAAGATGAAGAAGAAAATTGCGTGAAGGAGAGGAAGGGGGGGAGGAGTCGGCGAATATGGGGTGAGGGAAGAGAGAGAGTGATAGATTATAGCAAAATAAAATAAAAGAAATAAAGGTTATAGTGGATTAGTAGGGTAGTTGTACTTTGACAACACTAGATTTGACTTTGATTTCCTTGAAATTGTCCTTGATTTGATTATGTGATTGATTGATGTGACACTCGGACTTGCCTCGATTTGCGTGCCAAATGCACCGATCGGGCACGAGCGCGAACGAAATTCGGACTGGTTCTTTGACATCTGTTTATAGCTCGATCCTTTAACAAAAAAGGCTTAGGTCGGCAATTTCTATCTTCGACTACAAGCAAACCTAACAAATTTCTACAAAAGGGCTTCAACTCCAACTGTGCTCATCAAGCATCCGCCCACCATCCGATCCAAGAAAAAGCTGAGTTTCCGACTCAATATTCAACTCGATCCTCTACCTTACTAGGTCGTATTCACTGCGGCGTTCTGAGGTCTGAAAATGGGGAAATCACCCATGAGAACTAATCTCAGCAAGTTCACCCTAAATCCCTCTCAGGATACCAAACATCCCTAGACCCAACTCCAGTAAGCAATCACAAAGTAATCACAAACACGTGTACCCAAACAATATCACATGCAGAGGATAGCAATCAATAGTTTACTTGCTCTCATGGGCCAAGAATACAAATAAAATAGTCTCAATTTCAGATAGCAAGTTCAAATGCATGTGTATGCCATTTTTCAGTCTCAACTCTTGCCTCATTAATCCTTAGGACCCGCGTAATGAAACCGCCTCAGGTACGTACTCAACCCGCGTAGTAATACCGCCTCAGGTTGGTACCCGTGCCTCAGCCCGCGTATAGTACCGCCTCAGACTGGCACCCGTGCCTCGTACCCGCGTAATGGTACGCGCCTCAGGTCGGCACCCTCATTTCTTCATCAATTACCCGCGTAATGGTACCGCCTCAGGGTTTCATTTCTCACAACATTATCTGCCGTGCCACCATTATGAGACACCATTCTCATCAAGCAATTCCAATTTCGTTCGATAAATCAAACGCATAATCAGGCAGATAATTCAAATGTAATGTCATCAAATGACTCATACACAATTCAAGCCAAGCAGTTTGAATATATAATCTCGACTCAATAAAGCATCTAAGCCGATCATTCTTGGCTAGCAAACGCAATTGCATCAGAAATTAGCTATCCTGTCCTTTCTCACTTTGAACCGTCAAATTGGGGCCACGACATCACGTGAACCTTTCTAAGCTCACAGGACGTCCTCAAATCTCATCACCAGTACCGTTCAAAACTTCTAAAGTGTCGCAGTTGACACCCACTCACTTCCGAATTGGGTCCATTTGATCCCCGATTGGTCAAATTTCTCATTTCTCAAGCTCCAGACACCACGGGGCCCACAATCGCACTCAAGGACAGAATTATTTATTCAGAAACAGCCACAATTCAGTGCGTCCAGCGCACTATAAGTCTCAACAGCCACTATATACACAAATATCTCAAAGTCAGTCAATTTTCCTCAAGCGATCTACCCCGTATCGCGTCCTAGAGTTAATCCAGGCAATCTGACATCCTACACGAGATTAAGGATGCGACTTACCAAAAGAAAGCTTGATAAGCCAAGGAACGGGCTGTACAGAGGTTGTGAACAATCAATCAGACTGGCGGCGACGCACGGCGGCGCGTGGAAGAGGACGGCCAAACCAGCGAGAACCGGGGCTGTACAAGGCTGAACCGACACCAAAATGAACTAGAAATCACATATTTGACATGGAAATGAGATCCAAGGCAGCCGGGGTCGACATATATCAATTAGACTCAAAACAGAAATTCGGCACCCAGAAAACAGTTTCGTCGACTGATACGAGAAAAACATTTGAAGGGTCAAACGACCTCGGATTGAGGCGATTCAAGTGGGGTAGAACCGTAAGACATTGAACTACAACATACCCAAAAATCGCGACGATCCAACGTCGGATTTCCGTCGGCATCCAGTTGAATTTTGCTGCAGAAAGCTGGCCGCGGGAGAGAGAGGGAGAAAATCCGAAAATCTAGAGAGAGAGAGAGAAGAGAGAGAATGTTCTGAAATAATGGAGGAGAGAGAGAGTGCTTTGACCATAATATATCCTAAGGATAATTATTGAAAATCACTATTCACTGAAAGCGACATAACGCTGAACGAATTGACTGATTTTTGGACTATCAGTGAATTTTCGGACTGATAAAGCTTGGGCCTCAATTATTTTCGTCAAAGCTGGTCAAATTGGTCAAAAAGATGATCGACGAGATATTTCTCGAAATTCATGAAATTTCAGGACCGGGTGGGACTCAATCGGTGCTGATTTGGCTCATCGCAATCGGAAAATACTCCAGATTTCGCCGTAAAATTTTTATAGCCTCTCTAAAAATATTCTTACCTCATGCCATGGATTCTAGCTCAAACTAGAGGGCAAGATAGAATTTCCCATTTTGCCCCTTTTTCACTGGCATTCCGAGACCCATCTGCTCATTTTTCCGCCTTTCTAGGCAAGGTCCAAATTCACAACTGTGACACTCATGAAAATCGATTGTCCTATTCCGGAGCTTAATTCGTGGCCTCATTCATAAGACGACAGCTTTAAATAAATTCTCAGACTAACGGTGGCTTTTAGGAGTCACGCGTATCGACCATTGGTCCACGTGCTTATATTCCTAGTTAGCCTTTCCCTTTAGTTAGTCATCTCAGAGTGGCCAGCTCCAAGCGAGATTCATTTATAGCGCCTCTATGAAATAACCATTCTGTATTCGAATTCCAGAAAAAGGGATCGAAACTCAGGATGTCACATGGGGTCTTGGTCGGTGGTGGCGGTCCATGGCGGTCGAAGGCGTTGGACGGCGACGGTGGCTCCACGGGCGGACGGACGAAGGGAAGAAGATGAAGAAGAAAATTGCGTGAAGGAGAGGAAGGGGGGGAGGAGTCGGCCGAATATGGGGTGAGGGAGAGAGAGAGTGAGAGATTATAGCAAATAAAATAAAAGAATATAAAGGTTATAGTGGATTAGGTAGGGTAGTTGTACTTTGACAAGACTAGATGTGACTTGATTGATTTCCTTGGAAATTGTGCTTGATTTGATTGATGTGATTGATTGATGTGACACTCGATTTGACTTGCCTCGATTTGCGTGCCAAATGCACCGATCTGATTCGAGCGCGAACGAATTCGGATTGGTTTTGGCTTCGTTCTGTCGTGTTCGCTCCCAAATAATCTATTTGATCTAATTCTAAGGATTGAGCATTTACCGGGGGCATTTCGGTAATTTTCATTCACGTCTGCTTCGCGGCGTGCACCGGCTGTCTACCCTTCGGGCGATATTTCTGAAACTGAATCCATTTCTTCATTGTGATTATCTTAATAATTCGATTGTCCTATGTCGGATTCCATTCGTGGTCAGATTCATTAAATACTGACTCTGTCGAATTTTCAGACAACGGGCGGCTGTTGGGAAAGTTTCCCAGGTAGCCCTTCCACTTCGGTTAGTCGTCCAGGGTAGCTAATCCTGAGTGAGTGTCGATCAGAGCGTACTAATGAAGAGTATCCATTCATTTGGAAATCCCGACAATTGGGTCGAATTTTCAGACTGTCACAACGTACCTCCATAGTAATTGTTAACAAAGACTAATATTCTTTGGAATGCGTATAGGTTAATTCCAAAGTTAGAAATTTACTGAGTTGTGATTATCTAGTGCCAAATAAATTTCGCTGAACATTTATTGGATTGCAAATATTTTTCAGAATCAATGTTTAGAACGGACACTAATTTCCTTGTTCATATAACTACATCTCATTTTTGCCCCATATTTTTAACCTCCAGTCATCATTTTTTTCAACCTTAGCTTATCATTCTTATCCCTTTCTAACTCTCGCATAGTTTACTAAATGCATCTCCCCTTCTTGATCAAGCAAACCAATACAAATATACAAGCTTTGACAAGAAATTTCAGCTTGCTTTTACTTACAAAGAAAAAGAGATCCCACATCACTTTCTAGCCTTTTGAGTACAGGCGAAGACACCACACCACACTTAGTGTTATAAAGCTTTCAATTCCACATTTTCAAGTGTTTACGAAGGAAAAAATGCCCTTCACTACCCCTGTCTATCAAATCGATTCTATTGATTAAAAATAGAGAAGTGTTAATTTGGCTCCTATTTGTTTTGGGAAGGTGGCTAAGACTTGGTGCCCCTCAAGTATTTCATTCAAGATGAGTGAAAACTCTAGGAGTTAAGTTAGATTAATCACTTAGTATTCTTGACTTGGTTGATTTGATGATTGTACTTTTGGGTTAAGTTTTGGTGGTTAAGTGTGATTGAATTTTGTATCGGCATGTTGAGTTCTACCACTGTTTGATTGGAACTAAGAAGTATTTTCATACTTGTGATGTGCTTGGTAGATATCTGGAGGATATTGTCGTGATCAGGAAGGAAAAATGGAAAACCACAAAACTCACCACAGAATGACATTCTCGTCATTATGACTTAATTTTGGCCTACCCAATCAAAGTTGCTTATTTTGACAAGTCATCGTTTGACTGAAATTACAATTTCTGATTAGGTTTCTGAACATTATCTAAAACTTACCATTTCACTGATTTTGATTTTCCATCAATTTCAGCCTCCTCGCCAATTTTAAATATTTTATCGATTTTCAGACTAAACCGATTCTGACCTTTTGGCCGATTTTGATCATCTAGCCAATTTTCTAACTAAATCGATTTGCTGAGCAACCTACCATTTATTGATCAAACTGGCCGATTTCCAAAGTTATCAATCTTTATGTACCAAACTTCAAAGTTGTTGATTTCAAAGATCTCGATTTCTGATTATAGTAGCCCATTCCAAAGCTGTCAATTCCTAAGTGTCCATTTCAAGTAGTCGATTTACAAGTATCGATTCCTAAATGTGCCAACTAGCTAACCAATGCCACCGATTAAATGATGATATCTTGGCAAGAAAGGAACGCTGATATATGTGTTGAAATCAATGAAGTGGATATACTTCTTCGTTTATCAGCACTCCCGTGGTAAATGGCAAGTTATTACTTACAATTGTTGATGCTGAAATGTACATGGCCATTATTATGAACTAATGAATTGTGTGTGACTGATCCCAACCTTTGCCACAACTTATTCACCGGAGTGCGAATTTCCTTATATGAGCATGTGTGAAAGACTCTAACAGATTTCTAAACATTACTGTTGAATCTGTTAAATTTTAAGAGCTTATTTAATAACCAGTTAAGTGCTACAAATTGCAAATTCAACATATCAGGAGATTAAGCTTGTCGGATAATCTTAATTAGCATTTACTGAAAGGACTCAATGAAGTTTAAATTTCATTTAACTTGATAAGTAAAGTAAGGGTTACTTAATTCATTCAACAAAAAAAAAATTGATGGCAAGTAGAACCTTGCCAAATATATCAGAAACCTACTAATGATGAATAATTGTGTTATGTTTGTTATAAATCGATAATATCCAAGTATCAAATTCATCAAACTTCATGTTTTTATATTTCAACACTTAAAAATAAGACAAAAAAAAACTTAAATCGTAAACCTTAAAATTCAGTACTAAAATGTCCATCGCTTACTTTTCAATTTTACCAAACAAGCAATAAGCATAATCTTTTCTGCTCCGATGTCCAGATTATTCACCTTTTCTTCTGATGATCTTTACTTCTTTTAGAGGGTGACATTACTTCAATTAAGGTAGATTTTGTGAATTTTGCAATTCTTTAGGAGCATATCTGGTTCAGGTAAATTTCCTTAAGACTAAAATATTAACCATAGGATATCCTCCTTGATTTCTCAAAGTAATTTTTGAAATCTTTTTTCATCCAATCCTGCCCCGGATTTCTTATTCGGCATTTTATCCACACTACCATACGCACCTAAGCACTTCGAAGTATTTCTCCTGTCAAATACTGCAAGCTCGAATGAGTTGATTACCAACTAAGTAAAGAAGCTGAATAATTACCAGATCATCGACTCAGTAAAGAATCAAGAACCTCAATCAGAGCTTGACATGGACGAATACTATATGAAACGATGCAAGATATAAACTTAGTTCCATTGTCATAAAATGTCTCAATATTAAATTTAATCAGCATCTAACAGTCTCGGCTTTACAATAATAATCAATAATCCCAATGAACTTCTCATTTTGTTGGTGTAAAATGTAAGAATTAGTTATCAAATGAAACATAAAAGTTTAGGGGCATCATCTAGCATTTCAAATAGAACTAATAATGAAAGAAGATGGAGATAAGAAGTCTCCAAAAAAGGTCTATAATTTTATTATAGTAAGATATTAAACAATAATTTGGAAAAATCATTATATTCTCAACACGCTAGCTACTGTTCATGTCACACCTGAACCTCGAGCACGTGCCATCCCTACCAAATGCCTCAGGTCGGAAAGATGAGCGTCCTAGATGCACTAATGACCAAACTAAATTTCTATGCAGGCAGAAACATTAAAACTCCCAAACATAAAGATAGACAGGGATAGCAAAGTAGGAATTCTATTTCCATTAATTGGCCAAACATTTCGATACATCAGCAAAAGTAGAGGATCGCTAACCCTACAAAGCTATATAGCATAAATATAACCCCATTCTTGGGGGGGGCTCTCTAAGACTAGCGAAAAGGTAGGTGAGTCGAGAAGGGTTAGCTATTCATCTACTCCAAAAGAGGGGCCACTACACCCTCATCCTAAAATCAACTGGAGTCACAAAAAAAAAGTCTCAATGCTCCTACAATCAGGGAGACATGGGAATGTCATTAGAGGCCTCAGATGGGTCAGTCTCTATGGATGGGTTGACCTCAATGTCAGACTTGGGATCCTCTATCTCCCATCAAGTGTGCCAAGGTCCATCGAGTTCTAAGCAGGGATGAAAGGGTCAGATTAGGTGGCCCCTCAAATCCACGAAGCGAGCCATCAAGAATGTTATCGACACGCAAGAACCAAGCGATAAAGAGATGAGCTACCAAGTAGCCAAATCCCTCATCAACCCAGATCGTCATGACATGCTACTCCCAGACCCAGTTCCTGCCTGGAACTAGATGGTGCACGACATAAATAAACTAATCAGTAGGGACTTTAAATCTGACAAACATTTGCATCACTTCAGACCTGAGAAAGGTAACCACAATGGGTGAGAAATAAATCTCAGTGAATCGGCGCCTAAGCCCGGCTAAGGTGTTGATTCGTTCAGGCAACCTAAACAACAATATATCATAGAAAGCATAGTTTCAATTGTGTACTAGCTTATCATAATTTAGATTACATGTAAACAACTCGTCTGAAAATAATAATTATATGGTCCAAACAAACAGCTGGTATTTTACAAAATCAGGTGGATACCAGATCTCTCTCGTACTCCAGTTATTAACGGTCACAATGTTCATCGCACATGATTGGTGTGATTAAATACTATGACTGGTAGTGCTTTCTGGCATGGCCAATCGTCATCCCTTACTTCCGGCAACAACATTTGATAACCCGTAGGATTCGTACGATTGGCACGACACGGGATTAACAAAGAAAATCATACAACTGGCACAAACCATGCAACTGGCACGGATTTAAAACCATCAAGTGACCACATCAAGTGATCACACACACGAATTGTACCACCAAATTAATTTACATTTTAATTTTAGACCCGAGTAATCAAATCTTTCTGCAATCAAACACAATCCACTCCGAACATTGGACAGTCAAACATTTATCACAATTCCAAGCAATCGGCAATAATAATAGCATATCATGCTCAATTATTCGATCTAGCCACAATGGCTACTTCAACTATCAACCGTTCAATCAAATAATTCATCGGTTGCTCGGCTCTATTTAATCGTTCGCTCGTGATCAACAATTGCGGTCAATCAAGCAGTCTAATTTCCAATTAATCACAATCTGTCTCAATATTCGGCCTAACTTATTTAATTGTGACGATTTAACATAAACTTGATCTCTAGTTAACCCGGCTACAATTAGTTTACCCGAACACCTAATTAAACTAATTATTTAATTCTCGAACTCAATTAATGACTTAACCGAGAGTTAGAGGCTAACTTACAATGACGTCGGTAATGACATGCGGACGCAGACTGATCTGACCGATGACGGCAGCCGGTGGCAAGCAACAGTAGATGAGGATAAACAGCGGCAAGCTTTGGTGAGGACGACGGCAGTCGACGGCGATGACGAGGTGAAGTGCAATGGCTAGATGGTGGGGTTGTGGCGAAGAGATGGCGAGCTGGGACAGTGATGAGCCTAACCAAGGTGACAGCGAACTCGGCTAGGATGGCAGCTAATGGCGATGACGGGCTAAGCTTAGGAAGCAAACGGGCGACTGTGCGAGCTGGACTAGAGGGATGATGACAGCAAGTAGTAGCAACAGCAACAGAAGGATGATGATGACGGAAAGACAAAGGAGGAAGGGGGCAGGTGGCTAGACAGCGACGAGCTGGGTAGAGGGCAATGACGAGACAGGGAAAAAGAAAGAGGAGCGACGACTGCTCAGGTAGCAACGAATGACGAGAGCAACTGGTGGTGGCTTAGCTAGGCAATTGGAGGTGACAGAGCAACAGCAGAAATGATAAGGCCAACAACTGAAGAAAAGTAGAAGGAAAACGTAGAAGATGGAGTAGCTGAGTGGCAGAACAAAAAAAGGAAGGGAAGAAGTCCTCCTAACTATATTAAAAATGAGAAAAAGACAAGTGAAAAAGAGGGGAAAACAATAGGTGGTCAAAGCAGTTGACCTAGGGAACATGCACAATAGAGAGGGGAGAGAGAGAGAGAGAGAGAAGTTGGTGGGTACATTGGGCGTTTATCATTCGGCCGAAAAGTACAAGAGGATGAAAGAAATTCAGAAAAGTCAAGGGAGAGGGGAGAGTCTGCACGGCTGAAAAATGGAGAAAATTGGAGTGTCCCACAGTCACCTCCCATTCAAATTATTTGTCTTTTGTGCATAAATTTTGGAGGTAAAAGAGTAATTAGCTAATTTTAGGACGGGATGAAGGTTTGACACAACGAATGAGAGCATTTTTAGAATTCTCACAATGAGGTTCGGACAAGGCTAAGTTCGGCGTGAAAGAAAAATTTCTACGATGCGATTAAACGAAATTAAACTTGGGACCGGTGCTCCAACTAATTTAAAATTCGCATCCAAAAATTGTCCCTCTTTCCACAAAATCCAATTTTATTTATTTTGCAGGTCTCAAAACTTCAGGACGTCACAGGTCACCCGAGTCTCTCTCGATTCTCTTGAGTTCCCCGGCTCGCGACACTGTTCACCTTATGTCTTCTTGCATTTTCTTGCGATCCACCCATTGGATTATGAGGAAACTTTGAGGTAGTGGTCACCTGCCCCTCCTCTCAAGATCCATCAGTGGGATTTCTGTTTAAAGTCTTCCTTCTTCCCCCATGGTAGATCTAGTGTAATATTCTCCATGGCTTACCATGCCTTGTTTGTTGCTAATTCTCTCTCGCCGAGGCCCTCTGGGGTAATGGTGAAGGTCAAACAATCTAAGGTGCAATTCAAGCATCCTTCTAGTATGAGTCTTGGGCTTCCTAGGATAACTCTTGACCTGCTCTATGCTCTTGGGCTTTGATTGTTAAATCAACTGAAAAAGGTTATAATATAACCTACATTCCTCCCTCTATTGTAGCTGATAAAACGGTGGTTAGAATATCTCCTAAAATTCTAGAAGCCTCCGATCCTAAAGGAAGGATTGTTTGGTTAGTTACTATGTTGGGAGACGACTTTCCTTTAAACTCACTAAAGCTGCTGTTAGAAATGTTTGGGGCGTGCATTTATCTGATTTTATGGCTAATGAAGATAGGTTTTATTTTTTCCATATCCTAGATGTGGAGTTTCGTAGAAAAATACTTGATAACGGCCCTATTACCGTGGCTAGAGTACCCATCATTCTCCAACAGTAGCACCTGCTATAAGATCTCAAGTGAGGTCAACATGAATCTCTTCTTGTGTGGGTGAAATTGAGATCCATTCCATACTCTTTATGGTCAAACCCTGGTATTAGTGCAGTGGCTAGTATGATTGGAAAGCCTTTATATGTAGATCTACAAATGAAGAAGATGCAAATGATATCTTATGCCCAGTGTGCATAGAGATTAAGGCCAATCAACCCTGATACGACTCACTTGAAGTCATTTTGGATGATGATGATTCTCGATCCATTAGAGTGGAATATGAATGGAAGCTAATCTCTTGTAAGCGATGTAGCACATTCAGCCACAGTTATCCTAATATTACTACCGGTCCCATTGATTCCCAAATGGCACCAGCAACTATTGGAACTCCCCTTCCTCCTTCTCAGGGTGGTTAGAAATCTATTGGTAGGGGTGCAAGTAGCTCGTGTAATATCCCCCAGCCGGTGGATACCTCTGTACCACCTACCAGCCATGTAGATGCCTTTGCTACACCAACCAGTCCTTTCGGTATTATCTTACCCCCTCAGATACCCCTAATCCTAGGTTTGGTTTTGTCCTAATCTACTTCTATGGCATCTTCGAAATTTAAGGTTATGGATTGGGATGTGACAAGCAATATTGGTAGCAATGTGGAGGTGGACCCTCCTCCCCCCCCCCCCCCCCACTCATCCAGACATCCGCAGTTCCTCTGCTATGTAGCAAGTGCAAGTCCCTAATCTTAGTAAATAGATCACTGCTCCATCCTTTTCCTTGGTGGAGCTCCCAAGTTGGACTCAACTCAAACAGCAACTTCACTCCTGCTAACAAAGCCAAATCGACTTTGAAGAAGAAATGGGGAGGCCATAAAAAAAAACAATAATCTCCCTTGTCCCCTATACATATATATAGGAGTTTGGAATATTCAGGGTCTTGTTAATCCATTAAAGTAGGCTGAAATCAGAAGCCTAGTTAAATCCAATCATCTTTGTTGTATTGGCGTCCTTAAAATGAAAGTTCCTTCTTCTCTATTTGCAAGTGTGGCCACTAGTTTATTCTCGTCCTAAAAATGTCGCCATAAATTATAACGACATGGGCTCACTACTCGCAAGATATCATTCGCTTTGGACACATGATCCTCACAGTTTAGTTCCTCCGAGAGTCACCTATACAATCCCAGAAAACGCGTCTTGCAAGTTAAGGAGAACTTGGCATCATATAAGCTAACCCAAGACTCCCTCCCTAAGCGATGTGGAACGAAGAGTTGTGTACACCCCCTCAGCGAAATGTCACATACTCTCCCCCTCAGCGGCATAGCGAGGTGTACACTAGCGAGCACCCACTGTGGTCTAGAAGTTATCGGGAATCGGCTCTGATACTAATTATAATGACATGAGCCCACCACTCACAAGATATTGTTCACTTTGGACACACGGTCTTCATGATTTTGTTCCTTCGAGAGTCGCCAATACAACCCCAGAAAACGGGTCTTGCAAATTAAGGAGAACCCAGCATCATATAAGCTGGCCCAATACTCCCTCTCTAAGTGATGTGGGATGAAGATTTGTGTACACCCCCTTAGCGAGATGTCACAAAATGGACAGCCAGCTGTTCTCACTCCCCTCGTGGTGGGATATGGGTTGGTTGGAATCCTTACGTTGCTGAGTTTGGTGTTCTTTCCTCCTCAGCTCAGGCTATTCATGGGCACATACATTTTTTATCCATAAATAGAGTCTGCTACCTCTCGGTTGTCTATGCGGACCATACTTTCATTTATAGACGTTCTTTATGGGCTGATATTGAGCTTAATAGTGTCTTCTTTGCTACAATATTGTGTATTGTTTCGGCAAACTTAATGCTATTAAAGATCCATCTAACAAAATTGGTAGTTCAAATGTTTGGATCCCCTCTTTCGATGAATTTGGTATTTGCTTGTCTCAAGCTAGCCTTGACGATCTTAGATACATACGGTATTGCGTCACCTGGTCTACCTCCGTTGGTGCTTTTCGTAAGTAAAGAAAGATCGACCGTGTCCTGATCAATGGCTAGTGGAGTAGGGATTTCTCCTTCTCAAAGGCCTCATTCTTAGCTCCAAGGGTTTCAGACCATTCTT
>JAGVVM010022842.1:0-10082 GCA_019149425.1 Psidium friedrichsthalianum | reverse complement strand
AAGCGGCCGAGATTACGATGGCGGCGATCTAATAGATGAAGAGTCACGGTGGGAGGGTCCCCCGAGACGGACCATTAGAAAGTCGCCTCCCGGATTTTCTATTCTCGTCTCCTCTCTCTGTCTCTCTCTCTCATGGCCGTGCCGGATTTCGCTCTGCGGTGCGATTCTGGAAAAACCTAACTCGGACCGTGGGGTGAATCAGTAAATCGTTTTCGTTCATCTCGTAATTGCTTTGATCTTGTTTCCAATTTCGTGTTTGAAGCTGTTGGTGTTCAATTTGCATCTGGGAAATGGGGGAAAGTTTCTCTCGATTTGTCGTTGGGATTTTCCGAGCTCTTGATGGACCGCCTGAAAGAGTGACCCGAATGCGAACGAAATTGCTGATTCATTCTGTGGGAGGGTCGGCGATCTGGTCCACCGAATTTAAGCTTTGGCAATAGTGGCGGCTACATTTGTTTGATCAGAGAATTGTAATCATACGTGATGGATACTCAATTGGCTTGGTCTGCGATGTTTGCTGTCGTTTGTTGTTCAAGCTAAAGTTATCTGTAGGTTTTCGAAGCTGCAGGGTGAGCTGTGGAATTTGTGTTCGAATCTTGTGCATTTGACTGATAGTGATAGTCTGTGGTGGCAGCATGAATTCTGCTAAATTAGCAATTTAAGTTGCATTTAACCCCACCAAACAGCTGCGAACTCTGCATTGCTGTTTCTGCATTACGTTTAAGTCATCAATTATTCTCGATCATTTTAAACTCATCTGGTTTTCGAATTTGCATGGCATTGAAACAATGCTGATGTTTGATGGCTAATGATCATTCCGATGGATAGCATGCCTGCTCCATCCTGGGAGCGTGCACATCGTCTTTATGAAATGGTGTTTTTTTCTTCACCTACTTAATTGAGAGGTCTATGCTCATCTCTTTGGCCGTCTATGAAACCCCCATCATCAGGTTTTTTATATCAATAAACCCAACAAAACTTTGAGGGAGTGAATTGCTACACTTTCTAGTGCTGTCTGGATGTTCATACATAAAAAATTGCTTTCTCTGCAGCTTGCTATATTAGCTTCGGTATTCTGGGGACGATTTGGTAACTATTTACCAATATTCCGGAGTTTTGCTGTGGATAAGCCATGTTCAACGGCAAGGGACAACTTGATTGTTGCCTTCGAAAGGTAATCCTTAAGATAAAATGCATTCCTTACATGCTACGAAAGTAATTCTTCAGGTTTAATTTATCAAATTATTGAGTGTGTCACGGGTTTAGTTCTCAAATTATTGAGTTTATTTCATGCTAGTTTAAGAGATTTTACGTGTCCTGTCTTCTTCTCTGATGTTTATAGTATCACAGATCTTGGGAGAGGTTATTAGGATCTGGATCCTAAGAAAGATATTATCTTATTCATAGGTGGTTAGTAGGATCGGATCAAAGATCATAGGGTGCTACTAATGAAGCAACTTATGATGCCTATCCAAAGATCATAGTAATTTGATACGAGGACCTTTTGATGATTATTGCCGTGTTTAGAACACCATAATAAAACAAAAAATAAAAATAAAAAAAACAAATGCGATTTTTGTTCCAGAAATAGAAATTCTTGGGAGAGGTTATAGGATCTGGATCCTAAGAAAGATATTATCTTATTCATAGTGGTTAGTAGGATCGGATCAAAGATCATAGGGTGCTACTAATGAAGCAACTTATGTTGCCTATTCAAAGATCATAGGTAATTTGACACGAGGACCTTTTGATGATCATTGCCGTGTTTAGAACACCATATTAAAACAAAAAATAAAAAATAAAAATAAAAAAAACAAATGCGATTTTTTGTTCCAGAAATAGAATAGAAAAAATCTATTCTGTTTCAAGAAATTATTTCTGGAATAGCTTGGTTATCATGCCCCCGCCATCAAAGATCCATATCGAGAGGCTCACGAAAGGAATCGTTGCTCGTAATGACACGATGATTTCTACGATTCGGATTTCATTAAACAGAGTTGAAGCATGGACGAGACGAACGATTTTGCAGTACATATAATAGACGAACAAGTTTTGCAGTACGATAATTGTAGAGTTGTCAGCGATCGGACCATGCGTGGTCTTAACATGGGGAGCCTGCACACTCCATGGACAATGGGAACACCCGTATCTTCGGTTATAAAAGGAACAAAGTCTTTGACCCAAAAACAAAAAGACTAGAGGCTTCTATTAACACCAGAAAGATCAAACACCACACATGGCGGCGAATCCCCTAGCAACTTTGATACAGCTCTCCGAACAACGAAGAACTCGCAGAAGGGAGCTTGACGACAGCCTAGCAACGACCATGCGGACAACGAACTTGTACATCTAATGTGTTTTTAATTGCAATGCAATTTTTTATTTCATCTAACTTATCATTTTTTTTTCTTACGCGGCCATTAGGGAGGTTGTAGCGACGTGCTCTGCCCTCAATATAGCGAAGGAAGCATACTTTTCTGAAGAGACTAGAATCCTTCTATACAAAAGGTTGATTAGTGTTTTTACCGTGACTAAGACACGAGAGATAATAGGATTATTGTTGAGATACCAAGCCCCCTATTTACTTGGAAGGATAACAGTTATGACTGTAAACTTACAAGGAGAAGAGATAGATGTCCAAGTCATCCAAGAGATGAGAGACTTCTTATTGCAGGCAGGACTTGTAAATAACGAGGGGTACAATAATTCTCCGCTCTTTTATTTTTTTGCCTTCTTTTGTCTTCTTTTTTTTTTTATTGTTAATGCATTTGTATGAATCACTACGACATTCCTGTGGCTCGACAGTGACCGGTGAGGGGGAGGAGAAGAGTAGATGATTAGGATTAGATGTATTTGGACCCGGGCTTATGGTCAGCTAAATATAAAAATTTGAGCTCTCTACTTCTGTTTTTTTCTCTTTCAAGTACTCTACCAAATTCATGAGCTCTCTATTTTTGTTTCTGAAGTTTGCCAACTTATTTGCCAACTTATTGCTAAAGTTCATACGAGACAAAAGGCAATGATTATCAATCATGACTTATCATTGAATTAAGTACATTCGACGCTTTCTTAACATTTCATTATGCGATGCCTCTCTTTCGGCAACTTTAGTGAATCTGCAACGTTTCTTCCATGATCCGATTCTTAAGTTTGTGATAAGAAAGCGTCAAATGTACTTAATTCAATGATAAGTCATGACTGATGATCATTGTCTTTGTCTTGTATGAACTTTGGCAACAAGTCAGCAAACGTCAGGAACAGAAACAGAGAGCTCAAGAATTTGGTAGAGTATTTGAAAGAGAAAAAAATAGAAGTAGAGAGCTCAAATTTTTTATATTTAGCTGGCCATAAGCCCGGTCCAAAAGAACGGAGAATTATTACGAGCACTGCCAAGCCACAGGAATGTTGTCGTGGTTCCTGCAAATGCATTAATAATGAAAAAGACGACAAAAGAAGATAAAAAAACAAAAGAACGGAGAATTATTGTGCCCCTCGTTGTTTACAAGTCCTGCTTACAGTAGGAGGTCCTTCATCTCTTGGATGACTTGGACATTCCAAGCAAATAGGAGGCTTGGTATCTCACCAATAATCTTATTATCTCTCGTGTATCAGTCACGGTAAAAACATTAATCGACCTTTTGTATAGAAGGATTCTGGTCCCCTCAGAAAAGTACGCTTCCTCCGCTATATTGAGGGTAGAGCGTGCCGCTACAACCTCCCTAACAGCCGCATAAAAAAGGAAAAAAAAATGATAAGTTAGATGAAATAAAAAATTGCATTGCAATTAAAAACACATTAGACGTACAAGTTTGCTGTCCGCATGGCCGCTGCCAGGCGGTCGTCGAGCTCCCTTCTACGAGTTCTTCGTTGTTCGGAGAGCCGCATTAAAGTTGCTAGGGGATTCGCCGCCATGTGTTGGTGTTTGATTTTTTTGCCGTTGATCGAAGCCTTTGGTCTTTTTGTTTTTGGGTCGAAGCCTTTGGTCCTTTTATAAGGCCAAAGTTACGGGTGTTCCTAATGTCCACGGAGCATGGTCCGGGTCGCTGACGACTCCATTATTATCGCACTCCAAACCTTGTCCCCCTCTCTCACATGCTTGGAATAGAACCGTCAATATGGGTCAAAAATCCATATTTAACCCATATTTTGTATAAAATAGGTTTTATATGGGTCATTAACATTTAAAGGACTCACTAAAAATGGGTCCAAAAGAGTGAAGTGAAATTAAATGTGTCAAAATTGGGTCACGCATGAAACCCGTTTTTGACCCATTTTCGACTCATAATTTCCATAAATTACAATTGGGTCTAGGGTTTTAAAGCCTAAACTTTCTTCTTATTATTTTTTTAATTTTCTATTTTTACAAATGGGCCCATGGCCGCTGGTCGCCAGCCGTCCGCCGATCGCCAATTGAGCAGTCGCCGACCGCTGCCTGCCGCCGTCCTGAAAAGCTACATCGATGCCACTATCAAGATCACTAAGGACGCTGATGCTCATCTGGCCGCCGCGTGAAGCAGCCGGTCTTTGCACTTTCGCTTGAACGGCAAACACAACTGCAAAAGATGATCGTTACTTAATTACGCTGTGCGTGTATGTGCTTGTTTCGATATTGTGTGCGATGTGGAGGCTTATCTATAGTATTGCGTAGCAAAATAAAGTTCTTGGTGTGCTTATTGTGTATACGTTCGTTGGGTGCTTTTGTTCCAAAGTATCAGCAGCTTCATTGCAAGTGACGACGAATCAGTTCGATAGGGTTTTGAAGTTATCAGAAAGGAAGAGAGGACGACGCATTTAGGCTCCATTTAGTTTGTGAAAAACGAGTTATTTAGAAAATATTGTCTTGAAAATGATTATTTGTATCCCTTATAAAATCCGTCGGCCGCCGTCGTCCGCCACTCGCCTCCCGCCATGGCCGGAGAAAAATAAAAGAAAAGATAAAAGCAAAATAAAATAAGTTATATAATTTTTCTTAGAATATTAGTATGATTTGGCAATATGGGTCAAAATGAGTCAAGTTGAATATGGGTTTGTTGCGGGTTGAGTCGGGTATGGGTCATTGAATATGGGTCAAAATGGGTTAGACGGGTCAATATAAGTCAGATCATATTCGATCCGATCCAAACTCGACCCGATTCACCCATTTGACACTTCTAGCTTGGAACTCTCGTTTAATGAAAATTGATTGAATATTATTCGTGTCATTACGAGCGATCTGATTCCTTTCGTGAGCCTTCCTCTATCTCTCTACTGCGCTTGTTGCCTCTTCTACTGCTCCAACATTAAGAGCCCGAAAGAGACATGAAAGAGACATGCGATGAAGAAGTCCTCCACTGCTCCAACGTAAAGGAGTCTGGACGAATGGGAGTGAGGGGGGTTGTTAGGACTTAATAAATGACTGAAAAAGAGATGAGATGGATGATGACCTTCGTTTCTGTTACGTAGAGGAACAACCCAAAGAGCCCTATCTCTAAAACGGATTTTTTCGACCGACTTGCAATTTGATCACTTCCAAATCACAGTTCGATGTAAAGAGCTTGAGTTTGTTCGGAACCAAACATTCTTATGACCCAATAAATATTGGGGAAAAAAAAGGAAAGCTAAAAGATTAGCACAGTTGATGCTTTTTTGAAGATTATATTGATATATCTATGTGTGTGTGTGTATAAGCCCCTTGAATTTACGAGCAATATAAAATAGGATCGCTTCATTCTTGGCAATATAATCATAGTTTTGGCCCTTGGATCCTTCTATTCTCTTCTGCCAAGACAGAGCAATCAATAGATGACCTTCCAAATCTCAGTAAGAGGACACATCTTTGCACATTTTTCACTAATGTAAAGTAGCCAAAATCAGGTTACCCGTTTAAAAAGTTAAATCATCTGTCTCCTTGCTAAGCTAATTCAGTTGCAGAACACCAAGGCTTTTCCTAGCATCAGCACGTAACATTTCCTCTCGTCATGCATCTTGAGTGAAGGCCCAAATTGGCCAATGCACTTGGACCATGCAAAAAAAGTCGTCGCTCTTCACACGTTCAATTTGACGAAGCGGTAATGTATCATTAGCATGTATGATTCATACGAAAGTAGGGCACGCCAATTAATAGTCTAGATTGGCTTCTGCTCCTATTTGATCGGATGGATATATAGTTGAAGTCGTCGAGTTTCATTTGTAAATAGGCCAGAAACTCAGGGTTCGTGGCTATCTATAGATTTTTCACCATCAGTTAAACAAAGTGACTCTTCCAAATCTCGTTCTCACCTTCAAAACTTTTCTTCCATTTTGGGATGTCAGCAAACGCTTCACCATGCAAACGAGAGTCCTCGTTCTTTCTTCAGGATCACAATTAAATCAACCAGATGAGCAGACTATTTTCTGGTTTTCCAGATTCTTTCATCCTGTTGTATAGGAAATAAAGATCAATTTAGCTACCTTACTCGTCCCGACTTCATAAGCGAGAGAAGGTCGACGCAGGGAGTAAAGCGCGGGTCGGCATAGGAAACAACAGCTATTGCGGGGATATTACTTGAATATACCCCTTATGCTTCGTAATTGCATTTCTCTCCATTATCGTTCGTACTTCCTCTCCATCATCCCAGCGTCTGGCGTCCGCATTACATGTTGGATGGCAAGATGAACGGTGCTGAGCTTTCTGGCCCAAATTGCATCAATGCTTTAGCTGCGACTCGAGCCAACTCTACATTGTCATGCACCGTACAAGCAGGCACCAAGGAAAGCATCCCAAACAGCCTTATCTGTCTTCATTGGCATGTCCTTTATTATATGGAAGGCCTCGTTAAGCTGCCCATGCCAGCCCACTATGTCCACATGGGATGCAAAGCGTTCGACCGTTGGTCCTATACCATATTCCGTAACCATCGACAGAAAATGCCTTCAAGCTTCTTCTACTAACCCTACACGAGCACAAGCACTCAGAACAAAAATAAAGGTTATATAGGTAGGCCAAACTTCAAATC
Source organism: Psidium friedrichsthalianum (assembly GCA_019149425.1). Classification (NCBI taxonomy): domain Eukaryota; kingdom Viridiplantae; phylum Streptophyta; class Magnoliopsida; order Myrtales; family Myrtaceae; genus Psidium; species Psidium friedrichsthalianum. Next base: position 3,108 of record JAGVVM010022842.1, on the reverse strand, counting down.
TCTCCAACTTAAAATGTTCAAGAGTCTCTGCAGCAAACCCATGAGATGCGTACCCTACAATCATTACATTCAAAGTCATCATTCTGTAACTTCACCTCGTCAGAGATAATCTGAGCCTCGATAATTGCCCCACTGCTCGAGTACATAGTGATGAGGGGAATTGTGTGTAGGTATCTGAATGAAGAGTCCTCGACCCAAAAAAAAAGAGCCCAGACATTGAAAAGAAAGAGAGTCCAACCGCTCCCTTATAGCCCTCATTTTGCTCATATCCCGCTATCACAGAATTCCAAGAGACCAAGTTTTTTCGAGGCGTCTTCTCAAATAAAATCCCTCGCAAACTCAAGGTTTCCAATTTCGGCATATCCTCAGATCATCGTATTCCACGTAAAAGTATCATCAGAAGTGCTTCTCTGTGGTCACTTTATGTGATTTTCCTTATATCCTTAGCATCCAGCCATTCAATATACTCGATCATCCTTTATATATTGCTATCTTGTTTCAAGGATCCAATTCATCTTTTAAAAACCACTATCCTAATGAGCGGAGAGGAGACCGCCATTGCTGAAGTTAATGAGAGCATCACCTTTCTAAACGTTGCTTCACCTGAAGTAACGAAATACAGTAGCTGATGATTGGTTAGTCACAGAAACATGTGTCTAGTGGACGATACGGTGATGACAGTAGCTATTGATGCATGAATCAGGATTGCATTTAAATGGAATGATCAATTGCCAACAATAGCATGCGGAAGATTTTTAGGGAAAGGGCAATAGAAGTCATAAAACTTTTAGATCTACAATATGTCATTATTTGTAATCATTTCTAAACTCCAATAGTCGAACGAAACCAGCCAAAATCAGAGAACAAACGCCCTATATCGCTGTCGTTTCGAATTCAAGCACGTGAGAGGGGCCATCAACTCCACTAGCCGTGCCAGATGCCGCCATGCTTTGTCTATTAGGTGTCCCACACCCTCTGCCACCAAAGTGGCCACCTCCTCTGCCGGCAAAGAGAGCCCTTCCACCACCACTGTTATCAACCGTGGATAACCACCAAGTCGCAGTCTAAAGCCTTGTGGAAACTGTTCTCTCTCCAGGGTCAATGGAAGCAAGGGATTGCTAAATATTAACACATTAATGACGAACGATTGGGTTGTTGAAGTTTACGATTAAACAAGTCCAATATAGACATTTTTGACGAACGATTCAAGAATTGTTGAATACAGATCAAATGGAAATTAAACAATCCTTTGGGTTCACAACACAGAATCCTCAGGAATTGCAGGATACAGGATGGAAAGAAAGAACATATCCTTTGGGTTCACTGGACACAGAATCCTCAGGAACAAACATTTTAAATTCAATACAGCAATAAAGTCTAGTATCTTACGTCTCTCTCATCTGGAAAGCATCTTTCATCATCGGAAACAGGCTGCTTTTGCTGGACATTTCCTTACCTTCATCCAGAAAGTCAAAATCAAAACACATGCCAAATTGTTCTATTTCAGGAAAATTGAAGTAAGATTGGCTACAAGAGTGGCCTTGGTTGGTGCCTTTACTAAGTTTCGCAACTTCCTGCAAGACGTGGCCCATATTTTTATAATGGTTCGAAAACTATAAACACTCGGTTGATGAGATATATAAATAACTTCGGACAACTAATCTAATAATCCATCGGGAACATGATTCCGGACAACCAAAAAAAGCATTCTCGGCACCCAACCCAAAATAAATAGCTTGTTAAATTCAATACAGCAATAAAATCTAGCATCGTACGTGTCCTCATCTGGATAGCATCTCTCCTCATATAGATAGCTTCTTCCTCATCGGAAACGGGCTGCTTTTGCTGGACTCTCTTCACCTTGATCCTGAAAGTCAGAATCAAAACACACGATAGATTTTGTTCTACTTCAGAAAAATGGAAGTAAGATTGGCCAGAAGAGTGGCTTTTTCGTTTTGAGAATAAGTTTCGATTGTTGAAGATTCCTGCCAAGATGGCCCATATTTTTATAACGGTTCAAAAATTATAACACTCTATTAATGAAATATATAAACAACTTTCAACTAACAATCTAATAATCCATCTGGAATATGATTCGGAGGAGCACCACAATGTATTCTCAGCACGCAACCCTAAATAAAAAAGCCTTTTAAAATTCAATACAGCAATAAAGTCTAGTATCTTACTCTCCCTCATCTGGAAATTCTTCCATCATATCGGAAACAGGCTGCTTTCACATTACCTTCATCCAGAAAGTCAAAATCAAAACATGCAAATTGTTCTATTTCAGGAAAATTGAAGTAAGATTGGCTACAAGAGTGGCTTGGTTGGTGCCTTTACTAAGTTTCGCAACTTCCTGCGAAGACGTGGCCCATATTTTTAGAATGGTTCGAAAACTATAAACACTCGGTTGATGAGATATATAAATAACTTCGGACAACTAATCTAATAATCCATCGGGAATATGATTCCGGACAACAAAAAAAAGCATTCTCGGCACCCAACCCAAAATAAATAGCTTGTTAAAATTCAATACAGCAATAAAATCTAGTATCGTACGTGTTCCTCATCTGGATAGCATCTCTCCTCATATAGATAGCTTCTCTCCTCATCGAACGGCTGCTTTTGCTGGACTCTCTTTGCCTTGATGCCTGAAAGTCAGAATCAAAACACGATAGATTTTGTTCTTCTTCAGAAAAATGGAAGTAAGATTGCCAAAAGAGTGGCTTTTTCGTTTTGAGAAGTAAGTTTCGCGATTCCTGCCAAGATAGCCCATATTTTTTTATAATGGTTCGAAAATTATAAACACTCTATTAATGAAATATATAAAAGCTTTCAACTAACAATCTAATAATCCTCGGGAATATCATTCGGAGGAGCACCACAAATGTATCTCAGCCGCAACCCTAAATAAAAAAGCCTTATAAAATTCAATACAGCAATAAAGTCTAGTATCTTACTTCTCTCTCATCTGGAAAAGCATCTTTCATCTTCGGAAACAGGATGCTTTTGCTGGACATTTCCCTACCTTCATCCAGAAAGTCAAAATCAAAACACATGCCAAATTGTTCTATTTCAGCAAATTGAAGTAAGATTGGCCTACAAGAA
>JAGVVM010022840.1:0-13651 GCA_019149425.1 Psidium friedrichsthalianum | reverse complement strand
TACAGACACTATATTAATGAAATATATAGACAAACTTTTTTTCCCAACTACAATCTGAATGATCCATCTGGAATATGATTCGAAGGACACCACAAAAATGGTATTCCAGCACGGACCCTAAATTAAAAAGCCTTTTTTTTAAAATTCAATACAGACAATAAAGTCTAGTTCTTACATCTCCCTCATCTGGAAAGCAATCTATCATCATCGGAAACAGGCTGCGATTTTGGCTGTGACATTTCCCTTAACACTTCATCTAATAAATGTCGAAAATCAAAACACAATGCCAATTGTTCTATTTCAGGAAAATTGAAGTAAGATTGGCTCCAAGAGTGCCTTGGATTGTGCCTTTACTAGTTTTCGCACTTCCTGCGAAGAACGGTGGCCCATTATTTTTAGATGGTTTGAAAAGAAGAAAACTATCAAAAAACTCGGGTTGATGAGATATATAATACTTCGGACAACTATCTAAATAATCCATCGGAACATGATTGCGGACAACGCAAAAAAAGCATTCTCGGGCACCCAACCCAATAAATAGCTGTGTTAATTCAATACATCAATAAATTCTAGTATCGGCACGTGTTCCTCATCTGGATAGCATCTGCTCCTCATATAGATAGCTTTCTCTCATCGGAAACGGGCTGCTTTTGCCTGGCCTCTCTTCGCCTGATCCTGAAGGTCAGAATCAAAACGCTACGATAGATTTTTGTGTTCTACTTCAAAAAATGGAAGTAACATTGCCAGAAGAGTGGCTTTTTTCGTTTTGAGAAGTTAGGTTTCGAAGATTCCTGCGAGACAGCCCATACTTTTATAACGGTTTCAAAATTACACCGCACTCTATTAATGAAATATATAAACAAACTTTCACTAACATCTAATGAGCCATCTGGAATATGATTCGAAGGAGCCCACAAAAGGTATTCTCAGCACGGAACCCTAAATTAAAAAGCCTTTTAAAATTCAATACAGCAATAAAGTCTAAGTGTCTTACATCTCCCTCATCTGGAAAGCATCTATCATCATCGGAAACAGCGCTTTTGCTGGACATTTCCTTAACCTTCATCCAGAAGTCAAATCAAAACACATGCCAAATTGTTTCTATTTCAGGAAATTGAAGTAAGATTGGCTACAAGAGTGGCCTGGTTGGTGGGCTTTACTAAGTTTCGGCAACTTTCCTGAGCGAAGACGTGGCCCATATTTTTAGAATGGTTCGAAAACTATAACACTCGGTTGATGAGATATATAAATAACTTCGGACAACTAATCTAATAATCCATCGGGGAACATGATTGCGGACAACCAAAAAAAGCATTCTCGGCACACGCCAACCCAAAATAAAACCCAAATAAAATAGCTTGTTAAAATTCAATACAGCAATAAAATCTAGTATCGTACGTGTTCCTCATCTGGATAGCATCTCTCCTCATATAGATAGCTTCTCTCATCGGAAACGGGCTGCTTTTGCTGGCCTCTCTTCACCTTGATCCTGAAGGTCAGAATCAAAACGCACGATAGATTTTGTTCTACTTTAGAAAAATGGAAGTAACATTGCGAGAAGAGTGGCTTTTTCGTTTTGAGAAGTATGTTTCGAAGATTCCTGCCGAGACAGGCCATACTTTTATAACGGTTCAAAAATTACAAACATTCTATTAATGAAATATATAAACAACTTTCAACTAACAATCTAATGATCCATCTGGAATATGATTCGAAGGAGCACCACAAAATGTATTCTCAGCACGGAACCCTAAATTAAAAAGCCTTTGTAAATTCAATACAGCAATAAAGTCTAGTGTCTTACATCTCCCTCATCTGGAAAGCATCTATCATCATCGGAAACAGGCTGCTTTTGCTGGACATTTCCCTTACCTTCATCCAGAAAGTCAAATCAAAACACATGCCAAATTGTTCTATTTCAGGAAAATTGAAGTAAGATTGGCTACAAGAGTGGCCTTGGTTGGTGCCTTTACTAAGTTTCGCAACTTTCTGCGAAGACGTGGCCCATATTTTTAGAATGGTTCGAAAACTATAAACACTCGGTTGATGAGATATATAAATAACTTCGGACAACTAATCTAATAATCCATCGGGAACATGATTCCAGACAACCAAAAAAAGCATTCTCGGCACCCAACCCAAAATAAAATAGCTTGTTAAAATTCAATACAGCAATAAAATCTAGTATCGTACGTGTTCCTCATCTGGATAGCATCTCTCCTCATATAGATAGCTTCTCTCCTCATCGGAAACGGGCTGCTTTTGCTGGCCTCTCTTCACCTTGATCCTGAAGGTCAGAATCAAAACGCACGATAGATTTTGTTCTACTTCAGAAAAATGGAAGTAACATTGCCAGAAGAGTGGCTTTTTCGTTTTGAGAAGTATGTTTCGAAGATTCCTGCCGAGACAGCCCATACTTTTATAACGGTTCAAAAATTACAAACATTCTATTAATGAAATATATAAACAACTTTCAACTAACAATCTAATGATCCATCTGGAATATGATTCGAAGGAGCACCACAAAATGTATTCTCAGCACGGAACCCTAAATTAAAAAGCCTTTTTAAATTCAATACAGCAATAAAGTCTAGTGTCTTACATCTCCCTCATCTGGAAAGCATCTATCATCATCGGAAACAGGCTGCTTTTGCTGGACATTTCCCTTACCTTCATCCAGAAAGTCAAAATCAAAACACATGCCAAATTGTTCTATTTCAGGAAAATTGAAGTAAGATTGGCTACAAGAGTGGCCTTGGTTGGTGCCTTTACTAAGTTTCGCAACTTCCTGCGAAGACGTGGCCCATATTTTTAGAATGGTTCGAAAACTATAAACACTCGGTTGATGAGATATATAAATAACTTCGGACAACTAATCTAATAATCCATCGGGAACATGATTCCGGACAACAAAAAAAAGCATTCTCGGCACCCAACCCAAAATAAAATAGCTTGTTAAAATTCAATACAGCAATAAAATCTAGTATCGTACGTGTTCCTCATCTGGATAGCATCTCTCCTCATATGGATAGCTTCTCTCCTCATCGGAAACGGGCTGCTTTTGCTAGCCTCTCTTCACCTTGATCCTGAAGGTCAGAATCAAAACGCACGATAGATTTTGTTCTACTTTAGAAAAATGGAAGTAACATTGCCAGAAGAGTGGCTTTTTTCGTTTTGAGAAGTATGTTTCGAAGATTCCTGCCGAGACAGCCCATACTTTTATAACGGTTCAAAAATTACAAACATTCTATTAATGAAATATATAAACAACTTTCAACTAACAATCTAATGATCCATCTGGAATATGATTCGAAGGAGCACCACAAAATGTATTCTCAGCACGGAACCCTAAATTAAAAAGCCTTTGTAAATTCAATACAGCAATAAAGTCTAGTGTCTTACATCTCCCTCATCTGGAAAGCATCTATCATCATCGGAAACAGGCTGCTTTTGCTGGACATTTCCCTTACCTTCATCCAGAAAGTCAAAATCAAAACACATGCCAAATTGTTCTATTTCAGGAAATTGAAGTAAGATTGGCTACAAGAGTGGCCTTGGTGGGTGCCTTTACTAAGTTTCGCAACTTCCTGCGAAGACGTGGCCCATATTTTTAGAATGGTTCGAAAACTATAAACACTCGGTTGATGAGATATATAAATAACTTCGGACAACTAATCTAATAATCCATCGGGAACATGATTCCGGACAACCAAAAAAAGCATTCTCGGCACCCAACCAAAATAAATAGCTTGTTAAAATTCAATACAGCAATAAAATCTAGTATCGTACGTGTTCCTCATCTGGATAGCATCTCTCCTCATATAGATAGCTTCTCTCCTCATCGGAAACGGGCTGCTTTTGCTGGCCTCTCTTCACCTTGATCCTGAAGGTCAGAATCAAAACGCACGATAGATTTTGTTCTACTTCAGAAAAATGGAAGTAACATTGCCAGAAGAGTGGCTTTTTCGTTTTGAGAAGTATGTTTCGAAGATTCCTGCCGAGACAGCCCATACTTTTATAACGGTTCAAAAATTACAAACACTCTATTAATGAAATATATAAACAACTTTCAACTAACAATCTAATGATCCATCTGGAATATGATTCGAAGGAGCACCACAAAATGTATTCTCAGCACGGAACCCTAAATTAAAAAGCCTTTTTAAATTCAATACAGCAATAAAGTCTAGTGTCTTACATCTCCCTCATCTGGAAAGCATCTATCATCATCGGAAACAGGCTGCTTTTGCTGGACATTTCCCTTACCTTCATCCAGAAAGTCAAAATCAAAACACAAGCCAAATTGTTCTATTTCAGGAAAATTGAAGTAAGATTGGCTACAAGAGTGGCCTTGGTTGGTGGCCTTGGTTGGTGCCTTTACTAAGTTTCGCAACTTCTTGCGAAGATGTGGCCCATATTTTTAGAATGGTTCGAAAACTATAAACACTCGGTTGATGAGATATATAAATAACTTCGGACAACTAATCTAATAATCCATCGGGAACATGATTCCGTACAACCAAAAAAAGCATTCTCGGCACCCAACCCAAAATAAAATAGCTTGTTAAAATTCAATACAGCAATAAAATCTAGCATCTTACATGTTCCTCATCTGGATAGCATCTTTCCTCATATAGATAGCTTCTTTCCTCTGAAAGGGGCTGCTTTTGATGGACTCTCTTCACGTTGATCCTGAAAGTCAGAATCAAAACCGCAATAGATTTTGTTCTACTTCAGAAAAATGGAAGTAAGATTGGCCAGAAGAGTGGCTTTTTCGTTTTGAGAAGTAAGTTTCGTAAGATTCCTGCCAAGATGGCCCATATTTTTATAACAGTTCGAAAATTATAAACACTCTATTAATGAAACATATAAACAACTTTCAACAAACAATCTAATAATCCATCTGGAATATGATTCAAAGGAGCACCACAAAATGTATTCTCAGCACGCAACCCTAAATAAAAAAAGCCTTTTAAATTCAATATAGCAATAAAGTCTAGTATCTTACGTCTCTCTCATCTGGAAATCATCTTGCACCATCGGAAACAGGATGCTTTTGCTGGACATTTCCCTTACCTTCATCCAGAAAGTCAAAATCAAAACACACGACAAATTGTTCTATCTCAAGAAAATTGAAGTAGGATGGGCAAGAAGAGTGGCCTTGGTTGGTGCCTTTACTAAGTTTCGCAGCTTCCTGCGAAAATGTGGCCCATATTTTTGCAATTGTTCGAAAACTATAAACATTCTGTTGATGAGATATATAAATAACTTTGGACAAAAAATCGAGTAATCCATGCGGAATATGATTCCGGACCAGCAAAAAAAGCATTCTCCGCACGCAACCGAAAATAAAATAGCTTGTTAAAATTCAATAAAGCAATAAAATCTAGCATCTTACGTATTCCTCATCGGTAACTAGAGAGAGAGAGAGAGAGAGAGAGCCATGGCGGCCATGGGAGCAGATTTATCTATGACAATTAAAATCTGAAATTATTATCGCAACAAGATATAAGGAGCACAATAGAAAAGGGCAGCCATTAAAGCAAGCTGACCTTGTGAGGGGGAACTTAACGCGAAAGTATAATACTAAAGCAGTAAAACTAGAATATTCATCACAAGTACGATAAGAACAGAGACATAGACAAGGTAAATGGTCAAACAATTGAAACTGCATGCATTTAGTTTAATAAGAAAGGATTCACATATTCAAAATCAACTACCAAGAGAACTAGCTCCTTGCAGATTTCACGTCATAATGAGAACCTAAAACCAAAAAGCAGAATTTTGCAGAGAAACACACGAGTTCTGAAAAGACACATCCAACACAGTAGCATCTATAGGATCTACAAAAGAAAGCTTCCCATTACACTGCACTAGAACCTTACAAGGTAAAAAAAATAATCCAGCAACCAAAGAAAGAGCAATTGATTATACCGTCCACTCCGCTTCCAAAAGGTAAGAAAAATAAAGGAAATTCCTATGACCAAGCTCAACCTCAAACAGTAATGTTTGCGTCCTCTCAGTCTCAGCACATTGCAATTCAATTTCAACCCACCAAACTCCCAACTCACGAACAGCCACAACTGCAACACCTCGCAGAATTCAGAGCATAACGCCCCAACCCAATAACATTGAAAGTGAATTCGAAGCATGTCTCTGGAAGCACACTTCTGACTTCCCCGTTTACGAGTCAACCTCTCCAACAAATTCAACATGAAACTCAAAACACGTTCGACAAGATCGCACATTCCCTGCAGACAGACAGCAAAGGCAACGGCATTGCGGTAAAAGTCAAGGAACGAAGGAAGTGGCGTGCCTGGATAACGAGCGCAGCGATGAGAGGCAGAGCCCCGAGGAAATCAGCTCGTTTGAGGTCTCGAGGAGCTTTCGTCTCCAAAACTCGACCGGCGTCTAGGGAGCAATTTACAGGCTAATACATAGAGAAATCGTAGCAAACAAAAAAGGAAACAAATCCTAAATAAGAGAGCAATTACGATCCCACGATTTATGGGATTTGATTAGAATCTATGGGATTTGATTAGCAGCTAATTTCCCTATGTATTTATAGCCAGAAAATCTGGCTATTTGCAGCTCAACAGATTTAAATAACGTGATTAAACCAACCGAGCACTTTCATAGCTTTTATGTCGTCAGGTAGGGCCATTGTTTTGGCTTATTTTAAGCAGACGTTGCTTATTGACTTTCCCACCAAAACTTCAATTATATTCAAACATAAAAATTTACGGCAAATATATACTCAAATAACATATCGATATTTGTATGTTTTGAAAGGTTTTAGGCAATCCTTGTTAAGTAAAACTCAAGTTGCATGAGCCACAACATGTGGGAACAGAAAAAGTTAAAAGCTAAATAGCAAAAATCAGTCTGAACAGATCTGCCCAATAGCTACTTAACAAGAGAAATATTACAAGTAGCCACACTTAACTTACAACGAAAAAAGATAAGCTGCTCATTCTTGTACAATGAAAAATTCCGCGACATAAACCTGATCAGAAGCTCATACTGTTCCATTTAGCTATCAACCACACTAGCAAATCCAAGAATCCCAACTATTGATATGTGCCACAGATCTGATGTTTCATCTACTTGTTCAAATTTGTACATTATTAAGAGAGAGTATTTGACTGGATGTACTAGCCATCATGCCCAACATAAAGCACCACTACATCAGTATCGGATAAGGGATCTTAAAGGACAAGCAACAAAAGTCCAAATTACTGAAACAATGAAGAAAATACAAAACGAATAAGCATGCAAAACAGCATCTAAATACATGTTTATAAGTACACACACGTATACAAATGAGAAAAGCATGCCAGAGACTGGCATGTAATGTAGACTTTTAGGTATTAGTCTATCAAATATAATTAAGTACTAGTTATAAAACAAAAGTTCACAAATGCAATACAGAAAAATGAAAAGGTTCTTTCCAGCTATTTGTCAAGTAAATCAGATTCAGTAATTTCTCTTTTGCACCTTTTGCATGAACGCAGTAGATCCTAAAAGCTGACAAATATCCACCAAGAGTTCAACCAGATTCATCCTGAATGGACAAGGCCATCAGGAGATCAACCACTCCACTACCATCACCGAATGTAGATTCGTCAACCTGCAAAACAACGAAGTCAAGTGTTTAAACAACTCAAGGAGAATGTTCAAATAATAGCAATCAGTGAAAACCACACAACCTTACCAGAAGCTTAAAAAAAATAATACAAACTATATCAAGAGGATACTTTAACCAGTGACACAGGCAAATTCCTGAGGATAAACAATGACTAACATATGATGGTACTTCACATTTTATTCCCTTTGTTCAACCCTTTCTCTTCATCTAAGTAAATCCAGCTCAAAATCAGGACCGCGAAGATAAACAAAATCGTCACAAAGAAGATATATTGAGTAGATTTAACCCACAAATCCAAATCTGACTCTTTCTAATATGTAATTACATTGCACTGATCACCCAGGGCTGAAAGAGGCATCGCAAGCAGACCAAACAGGTTTAAAAGATTCCATCTATTGATCACATGCCCAAAATTTATCGCACATCTATTGAGGCCAGGTCGGTTGCTAAGATGAAGGTACAACAACCAAATTTGACGGGCGTTCATCAAGCAAAAAAGAGAGAAAATAAGTCTTTTCATGTTTTCACTTTTTGGACTTAGTAATCATTAGCAGCTTACATACATCTCATGCAAATGGCGGGGGAGAGAGAATTCAGAATATATATTCACCTTGAGGACAAGAAAGTAAAAAGAAAGAAGTCAATCCCAATTTTATTATTGGTAAGAATTTAGGAGCTTCATGTGTTTGCTTAACTTGCAACAAGATCCAAAATTTCCGTTGTCCTTCCAGAGCATGATTGGCTATGTTTAAGCAAGAACAATATTTACAAGTGCCATTGGAAAGAAGAAGCAAAGTTACATTTCTTCCTTCCCCTTTTACATGTTTCAGACGCTAATATAGAAAAACTACGGGAGGTAGGGAGGAGATGAAGAAAGAAAAGTGGAAGAACAGAAAAATATTTTGGGGTACACGATGGACATAGATAAGCACCTCTGATTCTCCTTGATGCTTCATGTATCAAACATGTCTAACATCCATGTGGCAATCTTGATATTGACTCGACAATAGTCATTGTTTTGTTCCTAAAACACCTAACATTATAACTGAAATGTCCTTGTACAGAAGAATATGCCATAGCCTTTCCGGGTACCAATGGCTTTGCCCTCATGACATGCATATTTTCAAAATGCAGAGTTGACAATGCAAGCGGACCTTAAAGATAATCAAATTTGTCACGTTGTCCACCCCACAATATGCACAACCTTCAAGACAAGAGTTGCTCCATATCTTTTAATTGTCAACTATAATGCAAAGTTTCGATGTCCTTTTTCCGTCAGAAGATGGACACATGACAACACACTCACTTGAATTTGACCCAAAGTTGAACTAGGTGTCAGAGATGAGAAGAAACCTGAGCACGCAATAAAAGAGCATCAAGCAATGCCGAGAATAAAGAAATAAAAACATCTTCAAAGTGCTTCCTAATGTTTGCAATGTCCACATCAAGGCCTAGCATAAAACTTGCAAGGGTAGACCTGAAAGCAAAGATGATGAATAGAGCTCAATTTAATTCGTCTTTGCGGTAGTAAAAATGTGAACTCAAAACTTGCAAGTGTTCACTTATTCAAGGAGAGCATAACAAAGCTCTTTATCATATAAGATAATAACTAGATGTGGTCACATCAATTACAAAACAAGTGTCCTAATTCAAGTAAATTTGATAAGTTCCAAGAATGTCATTTCCATAGTGCAAGATACAAAGGCTTCAAATGGTTGGCCTATCAATTATCATTCCAATACGGCACACCTATTTAAAGAATCATCTAGCGAGACAGTAAAGAAATTTACTAGGTTTTACATATAGCCTGAAAAACCTGTTTAGAGTTTAGAGTTTAAGCAGATCAGAAGCCTACACAATGATGAAAGCAAAGACACTAGACATCCCTGTGACGTGAACCCCCTAAACCACCCCAAATTCACATCTCAACCCAGTCAATGGTGTATGGTCACTATTTTATGTTTCCTCGATCATCAAAATTCCATGCTTTTTTATTCCTCTACAGAACAAATAAGAAGACACCAACTGATTGGAAATACGATAGCTACTATCCATGCATTCGAATTATAAAAAGAAGAGTGAAGGTCAACAGCAGTCAATACTAAAAAGCACAGAGCAGTCTATTGGATATGATATCAGATCCAAGTCTAATGATTTCCGTCTACTTGAATTAATAGAACCAAACAATATCTAGCAAACCAAAAACCAAGAGATATTGATCGGTGATAATTACCAAAATTGCAAAGTTGAGTCGGCAATCTCCCAATCCTCACTTGGAAATTTGACACAGCTGTCATTACAGCAAAGAGTTAGACATTCCCATAATATTAAAGTTCCAAAACATTCAAGTAGTCCTTCGATGCAATGCATTCTAGCCCATAAATTAAAAAAATTAAAAACATTCAAATGTCTATTATACAGAACAAAATTGTAGTTAATCTGTAAAATTACATATCACCTCAATAGCGCCTCTGCTAACGCAAGTGCTTCAGCACTTGCTTCTGCAATCATAGCTGGGGCCTGTTTCACATCAAGCAAAGGAAATGAAAAATTAGTTAACAAGGTAACATATGGAATTTATGAAATATTTTAGCAGGAAAAAATCAGAGAGAGACTAAACTTTTCCAGCAGGCCATTTACCACAGCAGGAGTGTAGGAAATTTCTCAACCACTGCAGTGGTCTGTAGCTAAATGAAGTAACACATGATTCCACAAGGTACTTACAGCTTGTCCAATTTCTGAAAGTAAGCGCGCGAGACCACCGATTACTTTCTCATCTCCATTGGTAAGAGCCGGTAGAAGAAGCATTTCTTTAAGAAATGTATCCTAGATAATAAAACTAGGGGTAGCCCCTAGAAGAAGCAAGAAAAGTCACAACGTATAATGAAGATTACTAGAATTGAAAACGGACACCAGTTACATTAAATGCCAAAAATGGCCTAGATGGATCCCACGGAGGCAGACCCCCATTCTTGAAATCATAAATTTACAGCACTTTGGACATGTAGACTGGCTCGGTAGTTAATTATTCAGTCTTTTGATACTCAGAAGCAACATTTCATATGCTAACCGCCACCAAAGAGAGTGGTCCAAAAATGATCCACATGTAAAAAAACCATACAATTCAAATAATGGAGGCAATCTACCTTAAATTTATAATAAATAAATCATAAAAATATAAAGCTTACAAGAATTTTCATATTCAACTGGATGGTCCAAATTAGGCATAAACAGACACACTGCCTCATGTTGAAGAGATGGTGAGGAAGAATATCTTGTATAGGTAACAGTAATTCTACAACACTACAAACATAATCATAGACATCAAGATAAAAGATGATCCCATCAAATGGCATTAATATACCTCATGTCGAGTTATGAGTTCAGTAAGAACTTCAATTGCTGAGTCAAATGAAGATGGGACCTATAACCAACAATAGAGAAGGCATTAGGGCTTATGCATATGTACGACATTACAAATATTATGTATAGATGGAACAAACAATGAGTGTCATAGTAAGCTCAACCATTCCTAGAACACACAGAAAATTTTCTGAGTTTTCGTTTACTTATGCATCACTTTACTTCTAATGTGTACTTTCTTTTTCACTTTATTATTCACAAGCTCTGCATACAAATACTGGGATACCCTTTCATTTGCACTGTGGATATTATCATTTGAGACTGGTTGATGCTCACACCCCAATGATTCAAGAAAAGGATTAAGAAAATTCAAGAAATAAAATGCAATGATTAATTATGTCCAGAATAAGCTTTTGCATATTACATCAGGTAGAAATTGAAGCACTGATCTTATGTGAAGCTCCATAAGTGTTAGCCCTGATTATGTCGAATCACCCATTACCCTCTGAGATTGAATAATCATACAAACTCATTATTTATTGCACAAACAACATTTATTACGCATGGTGAAAACTGCATATACTCGCATTAGACAAGACCATTACAAAAGAACAAATAAATTATAATTACCTGCAAAGAATTAAATACAACATTAAGAAGAGGATGTGCTGTGCAGACAGTGACCCCTGTGGAATCTCAGAAAAGCACCCAGCTCGAACCCACAATAAAAATCTTTATCACAAAAACCAAGGATTTCACATTACCAACTGTACAAGAGACAATATACTGCATTCTAATTATAGTGGTCAGAATAAGGAATGATGCACTCAGAAACCACATCCATCCAAAAATTAGGGTGAAGCTACTGAAGAACACGACTCCCCATATATGGATGAGGAGTTTAATCCTTTAATTAAATACTATGAATAAATACAGTACAAAGGAGGTTAGCCTTTATAAAATCTCAACTCTTACCCAGCTCAATAAACAACATAAGATTTTTCTATTTTGTTCTGGGAGTTGCATAACGCCATCAAAACCTTTTTCAGACTGCTGCAGCAGAAACTCGAGAACCATAGGTGTCTGTGCAAGAAGCTGGTCCTGAAAGTGAAATGAACACATCAAGACCAAGCAAGAGGGTAAGAGAAAATGTAGGGATCTAAATGCATCAGGAATATATTCATTAACCTCTTGGTCATGGTGGCTTCTACAAGCAGCACTTAATCTGCAATCAGCGTTCTGATCGTCAACTATTTCTTCAGGTAGAACAGTAAGCATTTCTAGTACAGCCAAATTGCCACCATCCTGACTCTGCAGAGGGTTCACGCAATTGAACAGTAAGCAATTCTAGGAAAGCATGATTCTTAACGTTTATAGTTGTTGGGTTTTGGACAACAAAAGCTCATAAAATATGAATGAGAGTTGTGGGAGAAATAATCCCACATGGGATAGAAGATAGATGAATAATGGGTTTAAATAGTGGAGCCTTTCTAATTGATTTGGGCCCCAAGGGGCACCTCATTTTTGTGGAGGAGAGAGGTCTTACACAAAGCTGGACCGGTCCCCTCGCGCGCCGCCGCCGTCCGGCCGGATCGGATCGAGGTCTGGGTTAAGCTCATCGATTTTATTTTATTTTAATTGACATATCCGTCGATTTTTTTTTCGTAATTTTTTTTTCGGATGATGTCTTTTAGTAGTCTATCTTCAAGCCACCGGTTCATGTTCTTCAATTACCGAACAAATGCGTTGATTCAGCTATAACCAAACACCGAACAAAGGTGTTGATTCAGCAATGACTGAACTCCGAACAATCATGACTTCGTGACTCTTTGTTTGGACTACTTTTAATATATTCGTTTTCAAACAGAACACATATAATTTTGATTCATTCTGTTTTCGAAAAAACTCATCCACTCATTCACTCTCATCTTCGTGCGATTATTCCACAAGTTGCGTTCGACGTTTTCTCTTGAAGAAGTACCGCTTCAAAGAGAAAGACGATCCATTCTATCCTGGGAGGCAATTGTCCAAGACCCTTGAGTACCGATTGAGGGGACAAATTTGTCTTAAGGACACAACGTGAATTCGTTGGGCTCGGATCACTCATCTTCAATTCACTTACGCGTTCATTTTGCGATTCAGGTTTGTGTACCAACTCTTATTGTTCATGAGCGAACATATATCTTGCACGTACGAACGTATTGTATCCAACAACAATAGTCAAGGTGTCTTGAAGGGATAGGCTTTGAAGAGGTCTCACACGACCAAGTGAATTTTTACTTGGTAAGCCTTTGACATTTTTCTTTGTGAAGCTATATGAAACAAGGAATCTTATACGGCCGCTCATTTCACTTTGTTTTAGCTTGTTTGCGCCAGTCATATAATTTAATAGCAGAAAAAACCTCGTCAAAATCTCCTGCGGCACATGGCCAAATGAGGGTGAGAATGTCGAGGGAACCACGTCATTGCAGTGTCAAAATCTTCTCGTATTCTTTTAGGACTTTAAGCCAAGGCCTAGGGGAAATGGTCCAAGGAGCAGGATAATTTTAATTTCCATCTCTTTGTTGGTAGGTCTTCTAATATTTCTCATAGGAACTTCCTGGAGCTGCAATTACTTTAGCACAGTTGGAGAAGCTTTGG
>JAGVVM010022839.1:0-14750 GCA_019149425.1 Psidium friedrichsthalianum | reverse complement strand
AAATTCCTTTTTTGTGCTTGAATGCTTTGTTTTTCTCGTTTTTGCAGATATGAGATGGAGAATAGATTATTTGTGACAGGTGCCCTTCCAAGGCAGTAGTAGGGCTAGATTGGCAACAAAATGGCATCAAAGGGCTAAGTTATAATTTGATTCGTAATTCATCATGAAAAATTGTGATTAAAGCAATTTGGTTCACGAAATAATGGACATCCATCTTATTGATTAGCCGTTTAGCTGTCACATCAAACCGACCACTGATCACACACTCTACACATTGTTTATTTCTTTTGTCTACTGTAGATTCTTTCTGCAATAAACTAAGTTTCTGGCCATTAACAGGGATGACTTCAACCAACTGAACGTCGACCCAAAGGCATCAGGGTTCGGTATCATTTCCAAACGCGGGAACAGCGCTTCTGCCACATGTCTCACATCAGTTTCTTGGTGATATACTATGTCCCCCATCATGAACTTGGTTGATCCTGCCACAGGGAGAAAACAGAGCAAAATGATTGTTTTGAACCAAAGGAAACAAAAGATTACCTCAACATGTCTTTTGATGCAGTAACTAGCATACATGCTTCTGCGCCCTTGCACTCACTACTGGTTCCCTCAGATAGCTCTGATAACCATGTACACAACTTGAGGAGCAAGTCCTGTTAGCAACAGAGGTGAACACCAAATACAGAAACCCCGACTAGGAAAATATTAGGTCCCCATGCACAACCGTATGAATGGTTGCTTTCTTGAATGAGCCATTTACTGTTTTTGAGAGGAAGTCAGAAGATGCAATGATCTAATCGCAATGATCGTCAAGGATGAGCGGAAAATGGATATAAAGTTACATAAACAGATTGTTTGATGATGGAAAAACATTGGAAAAAACATATTGTTATTGTATGACCAGTTGTAACGAACAATGTATGATATGATCCTTTCTAGACACCAATCAACATTATCTCTTGAGAACAGGTACTTTATCCCCACCATCACCACATTTAATGATTGAACATTACTTTTCACGATCAACCATCGCTTCTCTTTATGTCAACAATCACCTCTTTTCATAACAATTACCTCTTTTCATGATAAGAAACCATTTCAACAAAACCTATCTCATAGTTGGCTCAGAATTCGACAAAATAACGTATTAAAATCTCGACATCAAATTGGCTCTATATTGACAAATAAACATATCTAACAAATATGTAGAAAAGTTCATGAATATCCCCTTAAATGTGATCTATTTCTATAGCATGTTAATCAATTGTAAACAAACCTTTTCCTCGAAGCTAAGCTGAGCGGGGCACTATAAATGTATATCTCTAATTTCCTATTTTCTTTATCTTTGTGCTTATGTGTTAGAGGGTCTCCTAAGGATAAACTAGGGGACTATGTACATATTTTGATTGACGAAATTTGATCATCCTGACTTGCGCATCATCAAGGGATAATTCATAATTTCTTCGTAATAGAGATGTATCATCATACGAATTGATGACTAAAGCAATTCGATTCCACTAATTAATGGATATCCATCTTATTGATTAGTAGTTTAACTGCCACATTCAAACGAGCACTTGATCACACAGTGTGACATCCTGAAATTCGACCCACTCTCGGAATTTGTATATAATGTATATATTTCATTGATGCACTGTAGTTAAATCTCACTCGGAACTGATCATTTCGAGATCATTTTGAAATGACTAACCAAAGGGGAATGACTAGCTGAATTTAAGTACGTGGAATAATTGAGGTCGTCGCGCAGCTTCTAAAAAGCCGCCCGTTAGTCTGAGTATTTTACTAGAGTCGCTATTTTTTTTTTTTTTTTTTTTTTCATATGAATGTGGTCACAATTAGCATTCCGAGGCTTGGGATAATCAAGTTTTCAGGAATATCGCAATTGAAAATTGGACATTGTCCTGAAGGCTTGACAATTAGCCGATTGGTTTCGAAGTGCGAGAAGAAAGGAAAAATATTGAAAGTGACCGTTTTTCCCCGACTGACCTAGAATGTATGCGTTAGAGAGTGTTAGTATTTTAGAGAGGCTAGAAAATTTTACGACGAATTGAGTTCCATTTTTCGATCGCGATTGGAGCGAAATCAACACGATTGAGCCCCTACGGTCCTGAAATTCACGAAATTTCAAGAAATGTCTTGTCGGTCATCTTTTGATCAATTTGTAGTTGACCGAAATTATTGAGGCCCAAGCCCTATCAGTCCGAAAATTTTACGATAGTCAAAAAATCAGCAATTCGTTCAGCTTTAGCGCTTTGGTAAATAGTCACCGGACAATAAATCCTAGGATATTTTATTAGTCAAACCACTCTCTCTCCTCCCATTATTCCAGCAGATTCTCTCTCCTTTCTCTCTCATCTCTCTCTCTCGATCTCTCGCTCTATTTCTCTCCAATTTCGGATTTTCTCTCTCTCTTCTCTTCCCTGGGAATCCCAGTTCTGCTACCCAACTTCAATGCGCCGCCGACGAAATCCGACCGTTCGGATCATCACGATTTTGGGTAGGTGTAAGTTCAATGTCTTGTGTTCTATTCCAACTTGAATCACCCTCGACCGAGGTCGTTTGACCTTCCAAATCTGCTTTGCCGTGTCGGTTGACGAACCAGTGCTTTGTTACCCGAATTCATATAGGGCTCATATTGATATTGTTGACCCCAGGCGACCCATAAAGCTCATCTTCATGTGAAACATATTGATTGTCAGCTGTGAACCATTCCATTCGGCCCTTGAACAGCCTGGTTTCTTGGGTTTGCCGGATTCCGCGCCGTCGCCAGGCCACGTTCTTTTCTTCGCATGCTGAATCCTAAGCGTCGCAACGCAACCAGATCACAGTGTGCGAGCACTACAGTGTGTCTCGTGTTGAGTCGCCTTTTATATCGTACCCCTATTCCCTAAACCACCTTATGAGCCGTAGGACCGTCTAGCGAGTTGTATTTGCCCCCGATAGTTTATCTCATTACGGGTGCGTTATTCGTGGTAAATCCGCGTATAGGGAAAATTGTCGGAATTGGCCCGCTATATTGAGCAAATTAAATTCTGTGGGGTTGTGAATATATGTGGCTTGGTGAAAGTTGCTGTCCATGTTTGAATGAGGCTGTTTGCAGGTGGTGGATGTGGGGGTCCCGCGAGTTAGGGTACCGGAACAATGGAATTTTCGGATATTTAGAGCGAAAACAGGCCAAATAGTGGTTTTGAAATCACGGTTCACTACACTCTGAGGACTGTTCATGAGTTTTAGAATAGTGGTCACATGCTGTCCATTCGTTATTTAGGGTCAATATTGAGATAACGTGGGCCTTAAAATGCCTATTTATTGTAGTAAAAAAAGGGCACGGACTTGATGCGTCTAAAGCGGGTCGAGTTGGCTAGAGAGCTGAGACTGGAATTTGAGCATGGAATGTGCACGCATTTGCATTGTTAATATCAATGCAGAGGATGAATTATTGGGGATGCTGGATTATTTCGATGGATGCGTCATTTCTCGTTTGCCCTTGTTCTTTTCTGTGACCCGAGCGATTAGGAGAACATGTTAGAGTTGAATCCGAGGGTATGTAATATCCTGAGCGAGATTAGGGGTGAGCTTACTGAGATGTGTTCTCACGGTGATTTCCCTCACCTTTCAGTCCCTAGGATATAAGCATGGCAGGGATACCACATGATTTGATATCCAAGTGGCGGAGTACTAGTTGGCAAGGACAATTGATGGTGAATCGGTGGTTGCTGAGGAACGTGATGGCCCTGGATTGGTTGCTGTTGTTAATATTTGTAAAACTGGTATTCATGTATAATACGGAGCTAAAATTTGTAATATATGAGGTGTTATGGTGGCTAGCCTTGCTCATTTGTTGTCAGGGTGGTAAGGTATCGCTTCCGCTAGCGCAAAATTCGGATATTAAGGTTTCAAGGTCGGCGACAGTCCTGGGATGTCGCATGTATCGATCGTCGTTTGCGCAGATGTCGCGCGCTCGTGGAGGTTCGGGGCGTGACACACAGTCTACGTCCCCTACTGATAGTAGTTTAGTTTCTTTTGTCTCTTGTCGATTTCTTTCTGCAATCCATGTGCATTTTGGGACACTGAATATAATCAAACTTAAGAAATTCTGCCACGATTTGCGATTTATTTCTTTTCCAGGATGTAGATCCTCTATACAATTATTTTGAACTGCCTTTCTTTGTGTGCTTTTGCTAAAAGAAACTCTCCTCCTTGTAACTTGTTGGCATCCGGAAGTGGCAAGGATAGTGGGTGAATCCTCGCAAAGTCATGCTTGGAGAAAGGAATCACGAAGGTAGCCTTCTATTGTTACCAATTAAACCAAATTCATGGATAAAAATTGAATGTGAAGGTGAAAATGTAAAAAATAGTATGTTATACTCAACATAAAGAATGAGATGGCTCGAGCTTGAAGACATGTGTTGATAATCCTTTGTGGTTATGCATTTGAGGTTCGGACATCTCAAATTTGGCGGACTGAGTTTGCTTCCCCTCAAAGATGGTGTAGGCTTACCACAAATTGATCATTCCTAGATTATGTGAAGGGTGTGTTATTGGCAAAGCATCCTAGAGCTAACTTTCTGAAGGAAGCGACGTATCGAGCGAAAAAGCCATTTGAGTTGATACATTCCGATGTATGTGGCCCAATCACTCCTCAGTCCTATGGTAATCATTGATACTTTGTTGCTTTTATTGATGATTTTACTAAAAAAACTTGGGTACATTTTTTTTGAAAGAGAAGTCAGAAGTATTTGAAACTTTCAAGCAATTCAAGCACCTTGTTGAAAAGGAGAGTGGCTATTTTATCAAAGCCTAACTGATTGTGGACGAGAATTCACAAAAGCTATGTTCAACAAATTTTGTGTCGATCGTGGTATTCGTTGTTTCTTGATGGTGCCATATTCTCCCCAACAAAATGGCATGGCAGAATAAAAGAATAAAATATTCTTGACATGGTTCGAAGCATGCTGAGAAGCAAGAATTTGCCCAAGGAGTTTTGGGGTGAAGCTATGATGTGTGCGGTTTATCTGCAAAACCGTTGTCCTACATATGGACGTGATAACTCCTCAAGAAGCATGGAGCGGAAGAACACCTAGTGTTTATCATTCGAGAATTTTTGGGAGCATCGCATATGCTCATATCTCGGACTAGAAAAGATCGCAGTTGGAAGACGAGCAAAAAGCTTGTCTTTATTGGGTATGATCCTTCATCGAAAGCCTATAGATTCTTTGATCCTAACACTTTGAAAATGTATGTAAGCAGAGATGTCAAGTTCGATGAAGAATGAATGTGGGAAGAGAATCCCCGAGTCGATGCGATTGATCATGGTGATTCAAGCCAAACGGAGTTGGAGGATCACTTTTCTCCTTCTTCTCCAATATCATCTCCGAGTTCATCGACTTCTTCAAATGGTGTTGATGAATCGATTGTTCCAAGATTAAGGAGATTGTCTGATATTTATGAAGCTACATATGAGCTTCATCTTATATGTCTTCTTGCAGATTGTGAGCCTCTTTCTTATGATGATGCTGTTAAAGAAGAGAAATGGAGGAAAGCTATGAATGAAGAAATCAATGCTATCGAAAAGAATCAAACATGGGAGCTCACTGTCCTTTCGGACAAGAAAGCGATCGTAGTCAAATGGGTCTATAAGACCAAGATGAACGAGAAAGGAGAAGTGATGAGCTACAAAGCTAGACTCGTCGCAAAGGACGACAAGCAAAAAGCAAGTATTGACTATGACGAGGTATTTGCCCCTGTCATTTGCATGAAGACGGTGAGACTGATGATCTCTATTGCCGTTCAAAATGGATGGCAAATTTATCAAATGGATGTCAAGTCAGCATTTTTAAATGCCGTCCTTGATGAAGAGATTTAGGTTGAACAACCATAGGGTTTGTTGCCAAAGGTCATTAATTAAGACAAAGTGTTGCAGTTGAAGAAAGCTCTTCATGCTTGGAATTCTAAAATCGATGCCTTTCGAGGCAAATGGATTTTCTCAATGTCCATACGAGCATGCACTCTATATGAAGCAAGAAAAAGGTGATGTTCTATTAGCTTGTTTATATGTCGATGACCTTGTTTTTACAAGAAATAGTTTAGCGATGATTGATGCTTTTAAGGCATCCATGGTGAAAGAATCCAAGATGGTTGATAATGGTCTCATGAATTACTTTCTTCGTATAGAAGTGAAGCAAAGCGTCGATGAGATTTTTATTTCCAAAAAGGATATGCAGAAAATATCCTTGAGAAATTCAACATGAAGGATTGTACACCGGTCAATATTCCAATGGAGTGCGAAGCCAAACAGTCGAAGTTTGATGAAGGTGTCAATGTTGATCCGACGTATTATAAAAGCTTGATCAGAAGCTCGAGATATTTGATATGTACAAGACTAGATATCATGTATAGTTTCGGAAGTGTGAGTTGATACATGGAGAAATTGAAACCGACTCATCTTAAAGTTGAAAAAGGATACTTCGGTACATCAAAGGTACTGTTTCTCATAGCTTATAGTTTTATAAGTCTGAATCTTTGGAGTTTAGAAGTCATTCAGATAGTGATTATGGGGGAGATGTTGATAATTGAAAGAGCACTATAGGCTTTGTATTTTTCTTGTGTGATACTGTTTTCACGTGGTCATCAAAGAAGCAACCAAGTGTTACTCTATCGACATGTGAAGCTGAATACGATGTAGCATACTCATGTGCTTGTCATGCGATATGGTCAAGAAGATTGCTCAAAGAAATTCATGTGGGAGCAAAAGAAATCAACAGATATCTATGTTGATAATGTTTCTACCATTGCTTTGGAGAAAAATCCAGTGTTTCATGAACGAAGCAAGCATATTGATGTTCGATATCATTTCATCTGGGAACAAGTGAGAGAGAAGGAAATTAAAGTCTCAAACATTAAGATGGGAGACCAACTAGCAGACATTTTTATGAAGCTCCTCAAAATCGATGCATTTTGAAAGTTCAAGAGTCTACTTGGAATGATTGATGGAAGAGAATTTGGTTTAAGGGGGAGTGTTAGAAATTAAACCAAATTCATGGATAGTCTTGATCGGCGTGTGGATGACTGTTTGACTCCCAAGATGCATGCACGAACCTGTGCACAAACCAAAACTTGTCTTTATTATTGTATAGCTTTCAAGAGTCATTATTAATTGAATCTTTCAAGTGTCTGTTCGTATTTCGATATTTAGTTAATGCTATGTATATGCGTCTGTTCATATTTCTAGAGTATTTTAAGAGTCGTGTAATATGCCTATATAAAGATGTGTCTTGTAACTATTTTGATATGGATGAATTGAATGTGAATATAAAATATTGAAAAGCCATCTTTGCTCTCCTTCTCCTTTGTGAGTAGAGTTGTCTTGTGAGTGTTTTTGAGAGCCCCACTTTCGATTTATCCCATCATCTACCGGGTTGGATATCCCCTACCATGGACGTGTGGAAGCTCTCCCTGAAGCAGCCCGAGAACAAGGTCTTCAATTTGGAATTCTGATTGCTAGTTTTGTTCATTCCGATCTGTCTTTTATTTGTGAAGAGAACTCTAGTTTCAAATGTGAATGCATCAGTTTATGTATTGGATTTGCTCCCTTTTCAGCTCAATGCAAATGAGATACGGCAGTGATTTGGTACCTTCTGTCAAACAGAATGAAGTGGATTTAACTGAAGTCTTTTGCTGTGGTCTGTGAATGTTGACAGCTTACATTTCTGTGAGATCACAGTTTAATAGCTCAGCGGATGATCGAAAAATAGCATGATGGTTTTGTTGAACTCGACATATTGTGAATACAAAATTTTGGTGATTCTTATGGCAATGTTCTTTCAAAGGAAGATGAAGCATTACGTATGATATTGGAAGAGCATTCAGATATTGATATGTGAAATGGAATATCCAAACTGAGTTGAAGATAAAATAGAAGGACCAAATTCCATCCTACCAAATCTTCCTCTCAGTTGCAGATCAAGACATCTTTGGCCACCCCAATCGATACTTCACATGAAGAAGCTTCTCATTCACATCACAGTTTCAATTTCTATTTCGCCAAATCTTGACAACTTGGCCAATGTACTCCCAAAACCAGTTTGCCCATTCAAGCCATTCATGTCCTCCTCAGAGACAAGCCACAAACACTGCTATCGCAGCGAACTAGTCTCTAGCAAACAAACACGCATTGAAATGGTATTTCTGTAAATTTTCCCATCCCATGTCACAGTAATTCCA
This sequence comes from Psidium friedrichsthalianum, assembly GCA_019149425.1. Classification (NCBI taxonomy): domain Eukaryota; kingdom Viridiplantae; phylum Streptophyta; class Magnoliopsida; order Myrtales; family Myrtaceae; genus Psidium; species Psidium friedrichsthalianum. The sequence continues at coordinate 6,503 of JAGVVM010022839.1, read as the reverse complement.
AATCGTACCCCACACGTTCACATCAAAATCCCACCCGAATTCGCCTCCATCTGCAACAATCTTCTCGCCCAGATTGTCGTCTTTGGACTGGCAATGGAGGGTCATGTTCTTGTCGCTCCCAAGGCAATTCATGATGCTGACGTGGACCTCTGAGAAAACCAGGGCAAAGAAGCTTCCTGCTAGGAGGAGGAAGATGATACTGCCGCTCTTGAATATGGTTGAGAGTTGAGACATCCATGTCTCCTTCCTGTGAATGTTCAGTTTCTTTTACAGCTAACTAGTCACAGATTAAGGTGATGAATCGCAGATAACGGATAGTCCATATAATAGCGAACACAGAGAAAGGCATCAAACAAAGATGAATCCATGGCATTTCGCCGAATCCTGAATATGAAACTAGACATCTTAACATCCTCAATTAGCAGGTACATCTTTCAGTCGCACTCTCTCCATTTCTATATCAATAGCCAGTACTTGTGTAATTTCAGTTTCTTCAAAGAAACTCAAAAGAAAAAAAGTATGACACGTATCATGCATGAATGCAATGGTTCAAAATTGAATGCCAGATAACTTCACCCCATAATCCCCGGGTTTTCGTCTCCCTTCAGTTGAATCACTTCCATAGCCTAATTAGCAATATTGAATAATAAACAAAGGATATGCAACAGTCGACAGAAGTGTACTCACAGGTTACAAACAGCAATTGTCTATCATAGCGGCAGAAACTGACTAGCAGAGTGTATTCGAAAGGAAAATGCTGCGCCGACCCTCCCCACAGATTGACGGTGACAATTTTCAGCCACAAACCAAAACAACTTTGTGGCTGAAACAACTTTCTGGCTGAAAGTTGACCCCCCCATCAGTCTGTGGGGACGGTCAGCTTAGCAGCTTCCCATTCGAAATGGCTTGATAATGAGCGTTACAAGGGCTGCCGCAATTGAATGATTTACACTTTAAGCATGGGAGAACCCATCTGGACATTTGAGTTGTTTAGAACAAATGGAACGCGACTACCCATCAAAGAGATGCAAGAAACAATCTAGTTGACTCCAATGAAGATTACAATTCTCATTAAGGTGACTGCTGGGCAAAAATGTTACTTCGCCTTCACATCTATGCTGGTTTTTCGGGCAATAATCACCACAGTTGCCATGTCCAAGAACAACCCGTGCTCCACCACATTCCCTCCAGCGAAGATACCCGATTTCCTGCGGCGGGAAAGTCCTTATTTGGAGTCTTGAAATACAAGTCTACAATGTAATTTGAGTTATCTGTCACGTAAGGCTTCCCGTCTTCATTGAACCGTAGCTTTGCCTCACACCCTTCTTCATTGAGCAAACTTTTGAGGCCTCACCTATCAACATCAGAATTCCCAAATTGCTCAGCTTCTCGCAACATCAAGAATTGAATAGTATCATCACGAACCCCTGCATTTCAGGAGCAAAATCCTCTGTTGATTTCAGTCGGATCACAGATATGACAGCATTTAACGCAGAATTTGTATTCGACAGCATTCTTAGTACTTAAAAAGCCTCTCGCTTCCGCCTGGTGAATTTTACAAGTAAACAAAGCCGTCTGCTCACAACTTCACTCGATTGCTTAGTTATGAATGAAACACAGCTGATTGATTTTTTTCCGAGACATTATCTTCGCAACAAGATGAATTGTCTAAGGCGAATTAATTTAACATGCGAATTCGCAATCTGGATACACCCATTCTCATCTTCACTCCGCAAACCAAACCACAGTGATTATCTAACCGGTTGGGAACAGAGAGATTTCTATTAGCTTCACCCATCTAAGAATCCATTTCATGATCGAAGAGTCCTACGCTCATCTGAAATCCAAAAAGCAATCACTTCCTAGTCTGCTTTGAGACAGTTACCAGATTGTACTTCCAAGTGTAATAGACAATCTTACAACGCATTGTCTTAACTAAGTAGAAAAATATCGTAAGCCAGGATTAAAAAAGAAATTCTTGTGGAACCGGGAGTACCTTGCCAAGGATTATATAATGCATCGGGTAACTTCTTCTGTACCCTGTCCTTATCGTCGAGGGGAGGATGTGGTGGTGGTCGAACAAGGGGAAGGAGACGATGAAGTAATGAGCTTAAAAAAAAAAAAAAAACTTTTAAGTAATGGACTCTTGTCCAAAATTATCGAATGTAACAAATGGGATTTGGCGGATGAGGGGCCAATAGCAGCCGGTTGTCCCTTTCGTGCATCGCTCCTCCAGAATCCCACATCTTTTGATCACGAGTAGTTGAAGGGAGGGAGGGAGGCCATGGCCATCCTCATCCTGGGCAACTCCATCAGCTTCGGGCAGTTGTAGAGACATAAGGTCCGGAGAGAGGGAGGGAGAGTGCTGGACAGTCTTTCCACCTTCCTCATATTGGAGATACAGAGGTCGAGCAGAGAGGAAGGGAGCGGAAGCACAAGATCCTCCTCCTCCTCTCTCCCACTCCTCCTCCAATGCTGCTGCCGTCGATCGACAGTCTTTCAAGGGAGGTGAGGGGGCCAAGCCACTCCCTCACCGGCTGCTTCATATTCCTGCAATTCCATAACCTCAATAACTGTAGCTGGGGCGGCAATCCTCCGTCGGGGAATCGCGTAATACTCTCACAATCTCCAATTGTCAGGAATGGAGACATGTAAGTCGATGCAACTGATCTGGTAGCGATTTTATCTTCGGACACCCCCAAAGATAAAACCTTGAGATGCCCGGAGGAAGAGGCGGGAAGCACTCCAGCTCCAGAGCAGGACAATTGACCAAACTCAAGGAAGTGAGATGGGACAGTGTGTTCAACTCCTGGGGTAAGCTTCTCAGATTCACGCAATCCAAATCTGGATCACTTGAAGCGACTGGAGACGGTCTACATTTATCTCCGCCAGCGACTCCACTCCCCTGCATCTCCTAATTTCAAGTGTCCCGAGAGTCACTGGCAAAAATCTACCCTCGCCGAATGGAGCGGCTGGTAGAGAATCGCATCCCTCAATTCTCAGTTCTTGCAGACACGACGTCAGCTCAACGTGGTTATTCTACTACTGCTGCTGCTGCTGCTTGGTTCCTCCGGATGAGTACTTAATCCTATGATGGGTAAAGATTGCAACATCTCGCACCCTGTGATACTTAATGATTTCACTGAGGTCGGTATACTTGTTTCGGGAAATGACATGAGTTTTGGACACGTCTCAATGCTCAAGCCTCTGAGAAAGGAGAGGGTGTGCATCTTGCTTGGGAGCTTCTCTAAATTGACGCAAGTTGCCACTACCATAGTCTCGAGGTTCACGGGCAGCTCTATATCTTCTTCTCCAGCCACAAAAGACACCAATTCTGGACAACTTTTGACGACTAACCTCTTCAGACAAGCGAGATTTCCAGTTACATCTCTGTCTTGCCACAAGTGAATTAACTCTTTACATCTATGCATCTCCAACTTCTCCAGCTTGATCAAGGAGCTTGTAAACCCATGATTTAAGCAAGTCAGTTCAGCGACATCTTCTATGACGAGAGCGGTTAGAGATGTTAGGTTTACCAAACTCTTCAGCACCCCCACGTAACAACTTGCGAAGTATAAGTCGTCGAGAAATGGAAGGCTAATGACAGAGGGCGATGCATCCAAACGCGGACAAGACACGATTTGGAGCTTTATGAGGGAGTTTAGTTGACTAGGCAATCTTCCTATCAGCTTAGGACAATCTTGAATGACGAGAAGCTTAAGACAGGGGAATAAAGCTCCTACTTCTTCGTTGCCGTTGCTATGAGACCAGTTCTCCCATGATGGCATGTCCCTGAATTCCAAATTTATTAAGGAAGGAAAAGGACACCTAGCTCCATAAAATTCTGGCCCTACTGTACATATAGCATTTAGACCTTGGATGTACAGTTCTTTGAGCGAAGACAGCTGCCCGAGTGATGGTAATGCTTTGGCCCTACAACATCCATGTAAACGTAAATGCACTATGTTACCATATAAGGGACTTCCTAACCATGACGGGAATTGTAGGCCACCAAAGTAGGATATCGCGAGATTTTCAAGGTTTTTGTGAGGGCGAAGAAAGTCAAGGACCTCTCCTTCAAGCTCTTCGTTCCGGAAATTTGCAAAATCTTCACTCCATTGCATGGCCAATCGGCGTATTCCCTTCTTCATGCGTAAATTGGCATCGTTGGCATCTCTGGCTTCTTGAACCATATGCAAATCAGATATGCACAATTCCCCTTCAAGATTCTCAAGGCTTTTTAACTCCTTCAACCTCGAGCCATTTTGTGTTCGCACTATAAACTTGGACAACATCTCAAGACCTACCAAATTACCTATATACAACGGGCTTGGAGTGTTGATGATGTCGAGAAATCTTAGATTGATCAGTTTCTCCATACTTTCAGGTAACTCGATAAGGTTGTAACATCCCCGCAACATCAAAGCCTCTAGGTTGTACAATGCAACAATTGACTTTGGAAGCGTTTTAATGTGAGTATGTGACAGATTAAGGTGCCTTAGGTGCCTCAGTTTGCCAATGCAATCCGGTACCTGGCTGACTTGATAATGACTTAATGAAAGCACCCTCAAGTACTTCAATCGAGACAAGAGTTCATGTAGCACTTTCTGGGACACAAAGGAAGTACAATATTGCTTCTCTATTGATATGAAGCTCCTGAGTCCGTGCATTCGATGATATATCTCCAATCTTTTTGGCACAATTTGATAGCTAGGAATGAATGAGGCGTGACGAGCTAAAGATAATTAGTGTGATCGCCCTCAATCTCAAACTCCCCTGAGTTAAAATGGGTTGCACCTGCAACTAGCTGTGCCAGGTCATTCACAAGATCATGCATCAAAAATCGTGATCCATTGCTACTTGACTTTTGAAATAAAGATCTAGATACTAGTTCGTTGAAATAATCCAAACCTACATTCCAACGGTTCTTTCCTTCTTTTCCCTCCACCAAGCCCTCTGCAATCCACCAGTGAACCAACTCGTCCCGTTGGATTTCATAGTCTTTGGGAAATATAGCACAATAAGCAAAACATCTCCTTAGATTGGAAGGGAGATGGAGATAGCTAAGTTTCAAGGCCGGGAGGATCTCATTTCTCTCTTCTGGTAAGTCCCAAATTTTGCTATTCAATATAGCTTCCCAGGTATGGGGATTGACATCAGTGCGTAGCATTCCGGCCAATGTCTTCACAGCTAATGGCAACCCCTTGCATTTTTCAATTATTTTCCGACCTAGTATTTCAAGATCGGGATGATGATGGAAACTTTCGACTCCAAGAGCATGAAATGCAAACAAAGTCATACAAGCATCTAGGGCAACTCTTCAAGAGTTTTCGATGGAGCACCGACCATTGAAGCAATACGGTGGTTACGAGTCGTGACGATGATCTTGCTTCCCTTTGCTCCCGATTGAAGAGGCTTCAAGAGGGAAGTCCAGTGTCCGTACTTCTCATTCCAAACATCGTCTAACACGACAAGAAACTTCTTCCCAGAAATATTTTCCTTGAGCTTATCTTGAAGCCAATTCAAGTCCTTACCTTCACAGGATGAATGGTTAGTGGTTGCCTCTAGGATTCTCTTTGTAATAGCAAGCACATCGAACTCATCGGAAACGCAAACCCAAGCTTTTTTCTCAAAATAGCTAGTGACTCTAGCATGATTATAGACTTGCTGAGCCAGAGCAGTCTTCCCAATACCCCCCATCCCTACTATGGGAATCACTTTTAGATACCTAGATGTCCTATTGTCTTCTTCTCCCATAAGTAATCTGAGGATCTCCATTTTTTCGACCTCCCTACTAACAAAACAAGGCTCAGGCAAATGCGTAGTGGGAAGCAGCTTATCCAGTCGGTAGTGTGTTGATCGCTGCCCATTATTCTCTTGAGACTGAGACTATCTTTCCGAGCTACGATCTCTTGTAATCTGTTGTCCATATCTTCTATCTTGGATCTCATTTTGTGGTCAAGCATAATTGCTCTTGGCTCAACCTGAAGCAACAACTTGGAAGAAGGGAACGGGCCTTGCTAGTGCTGGGTTCTGGCTTGGACTTGTTTTGGGGGATTCTATGGCGAACTCATCAAGGAAGTCTTCGATGTCATAGGCCAAGTCCCTGAGATCTTCAAGCCATGACTTCACCCCGCGATCGCCAGTCAATTGCCTATCCTCTGCATCAACCAGCACCTGGTCGATACTAGTCAACAACTTATCCCAATTCTTCAACAGCTTATCAATCCCCTCGCGCTGTGCAAAGTTGAGCAGCTTGCGAGAGGCCAACCTATCAAATAGCAGCTGAAGGAATGCTCCAAGAAAGAGCTCTGCAATGGGCATGGCTTGGTTTGGGAGCGGCAGAGGATTAAACAAGAGTGCTCCGATGGTTGAAACAAAGTGTACTGAGCGGAGAGCAAAACCGAAGTTCTTTAACTTCAGGACACCAGCATCAAAAGTTTGTTATTTTAAGCATTAAAATACTCTCCGAACTAATGCAAATTGAGTCAACGTCTCTATCC
>JAGVVM010022837.1:0-13614 GCA_019149425.1 Psidium friedrichsthalianum | reverse complement strand
TGTAAATCTACCCGCGTCGCTGATGGGGAGGCTGGCAAGATAGCATTCGTAGATTCTTAATTCTTGCGACAGACGTCATGTCACGTGGTTATTCTACGTGCTGCCTTTGTCTTGTTCCTTCGGACCTATGATGGGTAAGATTGCAACATCTCGCACCCTGTGATACTTAATTATTTCCTGAGGTTGGAATACCTGTTTCAGGGAGGTAACGAGTGTTCGGGGCACTCATAATGTCAAGCTCTAAGAAGAGGAAGGGTATGCATCTTGCTTGGGAGCTTCTCTAAATTGACGCAATACCACTTCGATAGTCTCGAGGTTTGGCGGGTAGCTCTATATCTCACTTCTCCAGCTCAAAGATAGGAGTCCAAGGACAATTTTTGACGACTAACCTCTTCAGACAAGTGAGATCCCAATCACATCTCTATCTTGCCACAAGTGAATTAACTTTTCACATCTCTCCATCTCCAACTTCTCCAGCTTGATCAAGGAGCTTGTAACCCATGGACTTAAGCAAGTTAGTCAACATCTTCTATGACAAGAGCGGTTAGAGATGTCAGTTTACCAAACTATTCAGTAACTCCCTTATACACTTCGAAAGTTTAACTCATTGAGAGATGGAAGGCTAACGATAGAGGGCGAGGCATCCAAACGCGACAAGAGTTGATTTCGAGCTTTTCGAGGGAGCTTAGTTGGCTAGGCAATCTTCCTCCCAACATAGGACAATCCCGAATGACGAGATGCTCAAGATGAGGGATCAATAACTCCTACTTCCTCAGTGCCAACGCGATGAGACCATTCCTCCCACAATGGCATGTCCCTGAATTCAAAATGGCCAAGGATGGAAAAAGATTTTCAACTCCATAAAATTCTGGCCCTACCTTGCGTATAGCATTTAGACCTTCGATGTACAGTTCTCTGAGCAAGGTAGCTGACCGAGTGATGGTAATGCTTCGGCCTTACAACATCCATGTAAAACGTAAATGCACCATGTTAATATGTAAGGGACTTCCTAACCATGACGGGAATTGTAGGCCACCATAGTAGGATATCGTGAGATTTTCAAGGTTTCTGTGAGGGTGAAGAAAGTCAAGGACCTTTTGCTCAAGCTCTTTCGTTTCGGAAATTTGCAAAGTCTTCACTCCATTGCATGGCCAATCGGCGTATTCCCTTCTTCATGAGTAACTTGGCATCGTTAGCATCTCTGGCTTCTTGAACCATATGCAAATCAGAGATGCACAATTCCCCTTCAAGATTCTCAAGGCTTTTTAACTCCTTCAACCTCGAGCCATTTTGTGTTCGCACTATAAACTTGGACAACATCTCAAGACCCATCAAATTACCTATATACAGCGGATCGCTCCTAGGCTTCGGAGTGTCGGTGATGTCGAGAAATCTTAGATTGATCAGTTTCTCCATACTTTCAGGTAACTCGATAAGCTCGTAACAGCCCCGCAACATCAAAGCCTCTAGGTTGTATAATGCAACAACGGACTGTGGAAGTGTTTTGATATTAGTATGCGACAGATTAAGGTGCCTTAGGTGCCTCAATTTGCCAATGCAATCCGGTACCTGGCTATGTTATAGTGACTTAATGAAAGCACCCTCAAGTACTTCAATCGTGACAAGAGTTCAAATAGCACTTTCTGGGACACAAGGAACCCACAATATTGCTTCTCTATCGATATGAAGCTCCCCCCCCCGCCTTTTGACCCTCTCTCCCCTCTCTCCCTCTCCGCCTCATCTCGAGTTTTTGCTGTAATGTGAAAGCTGTATGAATGAGGCGTGACAAAAGGCATTATGTGATCACCCTCGGACTCTCCCGAGTCAAAATAAGTTGCACCTGCAACTAGCTTTGCCAGATCATTCACAAGATCATGCATCGAAATCGTGACCCATCACTACTTGACTTTTGAAATAACGATCTAGACACTAGCTCGTTGTAATAATCCAAACCTACATTCCAACGGTTCTTTCCTTCTTTTCCCTCCACCAAGCCCTCTGCAATCCACCAGCGAATCAACTCGTCCCGTTGGATTTCATAGTCCTTGGGAAATACAGCACAGTAGGCAAAACATCTCCTCAGATTGGAAGGGAGATGAAGATAGCTAAGTTTCAAAGCCGGAAGGATCTCATTTCTCTCTTCTGGTAGATCCCAAATTTTGCTGCTCAATATAGCTTCCCACGCATCAGGATGGGGATTGTTTGTAGCGCGTAGTATCCCGGCCAATGTCTTCACAGCTAATGGCAACCCCTTGCATTTTTCAACTATCTTCCGACCTAGTACTTCTAGATTGGGATGACGATCGAAATTTTCAACACCAAGAGCATGAAATGCAAACAAAGTCATACAAGCATCTAGGGACAACACTTCCAGAGTTTTTGGTGGAGCACCGGCTATTGAAGCAACACAGTGGTTACGAGTCGTGACGATTATCTTGCTTCCCTTTGCTCCGGATTGAAGAGGCTTTAAGAGGGAAGTCCAGTGTCCATACTTCTCATTCCAAACATCGTCTAACACCACAAGAAACTTCTTTCCAGAAAGATTTTCCTTGAGCTTATCTTGAAGCCAATTTAGGTCCTTACCTTCGCAGGGCGATTGGCCGTTTGTTGCCTCCAGGATTCTCTTTGTAATAGCAAGCACATCGAACTCATCGGAAACGCAAACCCAAGCTTTTTTTTCAAAATAGCCAGTGACTCTAGCATCATTGTAGACTTGCTGAGCCAGGGCTGTTTTCCCAACACCTCCCATCCCTACTATAGGAATCACTTGTAGATCCGCACATGTTGTATTGTCTTCTCCTTCGGTCAGTGATATGAGGATCTCCATTTTTTCGGCCTCTCTACTAACAAAACAAAGCTCGGGCAAATGCGTAGTGGGAAGAAGCTTATCCAGTCCACAGTGTGCTGATCGCTGCCCATTATTCTCTCTAAGGCTGAGACTATCTTTTCGAGTTATGATATCTTGTAATCTGCCATCCATATCTTCTATCTTGGATCTCATTTTGCGGTCGAGCATAATTTCTCTCGGGCTCAATTTGAAGCAACAACTGGGAAGAAGGGAACGGGCCTTGCTAGTGCTGGGTTCTGCCTTGGACTTGTTTTCAATAGATTCTGTGGCGAACTCATCAAGCAAGTCTTCAACGTCGTAGGCCAAGTCCTTGAGGTCTTCAAGCCACGACTTCACCCTGCGATCATCGCCAGTCAGTTGCCTGTCCTCTGCATCAACCAGCACTTGGTCGATACTAGTCAGCAACTCAGCCCATTTCTTCAGCAGCTTATCGATCCCCTCGCGCCGTGCAAAGTCGAGCAACTCACGAGAGGCCAACCTATCAAACAGCACCTGAAGGAAGGCTCCAAGAAAGAGCTCTGCGATAGGCATGGCTTGGTTCGGGGCGACAGAGGATTAAACAAGAGTGCTCGGATGGTTGAAGAAAAATGTATCGAGCGGAGAGGAAACCGAAGTTCTTAACTTCAGGACACAGCGTTAAAAAAAATTAAGCGTTAAAGTACCCTTCCGAAATAATGCAAAATTGAGGGTCCCCTTCCTCAACGTCTGCATCCAACCAGCTCAGCATGCTTCATCCTTTAGCGGTGAATGCACATTAAAAGTTCTTACTTTATTTATTTCCTTCTCTTAGTAATGGCAGACAAGGAGGAGCTTTACGACTAGTGCTCAATCCGTGGTTTTCCTTTAGCGGGAGGAAAAGAATTGAGACTAAGATATTGAGGGTGGGGACTGACTACCTTTGGTATTACTTGATTGTTTAAAAGTCCACTGTTCTTGTCTTGATTGAGGTGACCAACAACGGTCTTTTTTTTTGTTATTTAAAATGCGTTTATTTAGGGGAAAATTTAATGTTAAAAGTAAATAATTTTTGAAAAAATAAATCAAAAAATTGGTTAGTTTTTATTTATTTAATGATATATAACGGAAATTTCTTTTAATACTTAAATTTTATTTGAAAAATGATTTCAATATCTTCACATTATTTAAAAAAAAAATCGGTCGTTCTCCTCCTCGGCACAACCCTAGTCTTGGCATGATTAAAGCTACCAAAGGCTAGAATCTGAGAAGGGCTGTCCTTTCAATTCTCTCCCACATCACATGATTCCCATATGCACCCATCCATTATCCATCATGATGCATCACATAGATCATGGCATCATCGTTCTCATTGATGCAGCCTCGTGAGCTTCATCAAATTATCAAACGTCGGCGAAATCAATGTACAATTTAGTCCATGTAGACCGATATCATCATATAACGATTGATTATATTTGGTCCCAAACATAGTTCCATATTATACGGGAACTCGATGCATAAAAAGCCGTCAAATTTACTTTGTTAGTTGCTCAACAAGTGTCCAGAAAGACTTGATAAAAAAATCTTCTCCAAACGATGGCTAGAAAAAAATTATTACTTTCTCTTCGTTATGTGGTCCAATGAGTCATATTAGAATATGCTTATTATTTTGTGTCTTGTGAAAAAGAGGAGCTGCTTAACTTCAATATGCCCACCAGCCATACAAATAAATAGAATTTGCTATTAAATTATTCATACCACATCATTATAGTGTGTGAAAATGGATTTGTTAGCGCCAAAGAAATGGCTAGATCCCTAGATTACAGCTTTTGTTGTGGCGTCATTTCATAAAAAAATTACCAATATGGAGATGTGCGCTCTTAAGATGACTCAATGAGATGGACTAATCGAAATGTGTCAAAAGCTAGTTCAGACACAACTTGACCACTAAAGAAGAAAGAAAAAGTTACTGCAAATAGTTCGTTGGTCTCAAGGTCAAACGAGATATGGCATTTCAAGGTAGCAATGTTAAATAAGATAGGCTTCTGTTTAATTAGGAGAATAGTTGAAATACCTAACTACAATCCACCCAACAACTGAATATTTATCGAGCGACAATGATCATATTCATAATGGAGCTTCCTCATTTTATTTGGTCCACGGGGCAAAATAAGCTGCGGATTTTAAGGCCTTGGGGTCAAATAAGATATGCTTTTGTTTAATTAAGAGAATAGTAAGAGTACCTGACTACAACTCGTCCAACAGATAAATATTTTCCAAAGATGGACAAATTGATAAATCTAAATAATTACATGGTTTAGGAGTGGTTCAAGAAGTGAGTTAGCTCGGGGATGCCGTTTTTAAGGGGTGGTTCAAGAAATGGGAGCCAAAAGATAAAGAAGGAATCAAACGTCATTCACTGTGTACCCTCTGCACCATTCCAAGATGCATGGCCCCTGTGAAAAGCATCGAAAGAAAGAAGGGTGATACAAACTTTAATAATTCCTATGTTGCTTCTCAATTTTCATTGGTCCTAGGCACAAATAATTTATTTATCACAAAACATATGTATATATATTACTGATTTCGAACAAATGTAAACAAACTTAGGTTAACTATGAGTCGATGTATTACTTTTCCTTTCGTTATTTACGCCTATAACAGTACACCAATGCCCTACCCCCGGTTGGGAGAGCTCTAAGCATCACCGAACATGCAAGTCGAAAGGTTTTTAGGCATCAAAATACTCTAATTAGACTGAGATGGCTTTTGTCTTAGTGCGAATCTCTTCAATCCACTTGCACAAAAAAAAAGGACTTTGATGCAACAGTCCGTGGTCCATACCCATCCCCTCTTTCTTCTGCGTGCATTTCGGTCTTTGTTTAAAGTTCTGTATGGTTGGATTGCTAGCACTATAAACCTCAGCCGTTGGTAATTAGATATTTCAGCAAAAGGTTGCCGAGTTTTTCTTCCTCCCTGGATTGCCCTTCAAGGCTCCCCTTCCTTCGTACTTTTTTGCCCTCTAATCTGTTCTACTCTTTAATTTCATTTCTTTTGCCTTAATTTCTCGGAAGCAACTTGGCCAGACGGGGATGGCCTAATTCCCTTGAAAACTTCAACTTTAGTTCAAGTACTAAATCTATCCCGAACTTTTTTTTCTCTATCTCAGAAAAAACCCAAAATATTGGGTCTAGTCCTAAATTTGCCCTGAACTTTTTTTCTTATCTCGAAAAAAAACCCCTCAACTTTAGGTTCGGTCCCGATTTGCCCCATTGATATGGCATTTTCAAGTCAATAAAAAATCCACATCATCAAAGTAATGAGGCAATAAGTATGAACCGACGAGACATTTTCACATAGATAACAAATACATCTTAATAAAAATTATAGAAATTCTCCAAAATGAAATCATTATAGGATATGAAAATTGAAAGGAATAACGATAATTTTTGGATAGATAGCTAATGGGGGTAGATTTAATATTAGAGTAAAAATTCCCAAGTTTTTTCTTTGACAAGAAAAAAAGTTTAGAGTAGATTTAGCATTGGATCTAAAGCTTGAGAATTTTTTTTGAGACAAAAAAAGTTTGGGGCATATTTAGAATTGGGCTTGAAGTTTTGGTTTTTTTTTTTCCTGATATCAGAAAAATTTTGTGGTAAATTTGAAACTGGAGTTAAAGGATGAGGGTCTTTTTGGGGAAAAATCGGAATAGATTTAGAATTAAATCTAAAGTTAGGATTTTTTTTTAAAGAATTAAGATGGGACCGAGTCTTGGCATCATCAAAGCCACCAAAGTCTCAGAAGGTAAAGAAGTGGGGGCGCATCGTGCCCTCTATTATTGTTCATTAATCACATCAGTTGTCTCTCACCACTCACATCACGCGATTCCTAAATGCACCCATCCATCATCATCATGCATCACATATTAGATCATACGGCATCATGGTTTCCTTAATGCAGCCTCATGAACCCCATCGAAATTATCAAATAAAGGAGAACTTACTACATAATTATAGTTTATGCAGATCGAATTCCATCGTAACCATTGATTCTATCGACCCACCATTATACTACGTAAAACGAGAGCACAATGCATCGAGAGCTCCAAAATATATGTAGTCGATTGCTCAACACGAAGAAAATCGATAAAAGAATCGTTGTGGAGTTATAATCAGAAAGAAAAAGATTGTTACTTGTTCTGCGATTCAGGAAGAAAAGAAACTGGTGGCTATATGTTGAATTAAATTGCAAATATTCAAGCCTCAATTTGTTTTGTCCATTTTCACAAGCGTCGATGATTATATTCATAGCAAAGCTTCTTTGTTTTATTTGATCCACCGGATTAAAAAAATGCTTATTTTTTATCCGGAAAAGAGAGGAGCTTCTTAACCATTCAAATAAGCAGAATTTTAATACCTGTTTATTCATTCCCTATGCTTATAGTGTGCATAAATGTTACATGTGCCCCCACCCACCTCTTTTTCATTCCTTCTCCTGATAATGGCAGACAAGGAGAGGGTTTAGGACTAATACTTGTCTTGATCGAGGCAACCCGCGACAGTCTTCCTTTAATATTTAGTTTCGACAAGTGATGACTTAGAGCGGTATGCTACCAAAGTTATTATTTTTTTTTTTTTAGCTACCTCAAAAGTAGATTGGTGTTCAGTTAAGGACTTAACTAAGGTTGGGTTTTGGGTTTCCATAGTCCATACCCATCTCCTCTTTCTTCCTTCGATCTTCATTAAGGTTTTAAATCATTGGATTATTGGTACTAAATCGCATCCGTTGATAACTAAACATATCGGCAAAAAGTTGCTGGTATTTCTTTGTCCTTCGATTCCTCTTGGACGCTCCCCTTCCTTCATTTCTCTTGGCCAGATCTGTTTTGCCCAGTCTTCTGCTCGGCCTAACCATTCCTCCTCTTCAGTATCTGTGGTTCTTTTCCTTCATTCTCCCTCTCTCTCTGTTTGTCGGCTTTGTCATGTCGTTTTCTCGCTCTTTCTTTCTCGGAAAAAGCTGCCAAATTGCATTTCATCAGATCTCATTTGACGTGTTGACTCCATTTCCTGGAAGCAAGTTGGTCGGACGTGGGGACCAAGTCTTGGCATCATCAAAGCCACCAAGGGCGAAAGAACGTAAAAGAAGCCGTCTCCAACCCAACCCTGAAACTTTTCTGCTCTATTATTGTTCATCAGTTCTCTCTCACCAAATTGCATCACATAGATCATGGCAGCATAGTTTCATTGACGCAGCATTGATGCAGCCTCATGAACCCCATGCCATTATCAAATAAAGGAGAAAGTTATTACGTAATTTTAGTTTATGTAGACCGAATAACATGGCAACCATTGATCATATCTGTCCCACCACACCATTATTCAACGTAAAACGAGTTTAATGCGTTGAAGGCTCCAAAAATTATGTAGTTGATTGCTCAACAAGTGTCCAGAAACACTTGATCAAGAAATCATTTTAAATAATGGCCAGAAAGAAAAAAAAAACTTTAGTTTCCTTCGTTACTATGATTGCTACCTAGATTTGCTCTCTAAAAGATACATCATGCAGCACGGAATTGTTGAACGGTGGAACGGGAAGGATCCAAAATGGCATGATCAAAATTGATGTATTTAATACGTTTTAGCCTATTTTCATACAATGCAAATCTAACGACCCACGCTACACCTATATTGTTAAAACACTTTCATATTAAATCAAACATAGGAAATTTGTTTCTTATACATTCTTGAAAAAAATATTCCTAAAATATTTTGGACAATTTTTATTTTTAAAAATATTTGAATTGTTTACTTTTATTTATTTTTTTTTCTTTTTTCTTCTAAGACCAACAAGGTTTTCGTGGTAATACTGAAGCTACGATGCCAAGCTTGGTAGGCCTCACTATCCTCAGCGCTTGTGCCTAGATTCATCAAGGTTAAAATTTCAAATTTTTTTTCTTTTAACTTCCTTCTTGCTCCGCCGATAGCGGGGCCTCGGCAACGAGCAACACCTTGGCAACTGGCCACAGACGCAACTGATCCCAACAAGCTTGTGCTAGTGAGGATCTCGGTGAGCCTCAAGCTCGTCAGCCTAGGGTGAGGATCCCAATGAGCTCGAGGCTCAGCGGATCCAGGCGAGCATGAGTTTGCTCGAGGCTGGCGAGCTTGAGGCTCATCCTATCCCAATGAGCTTGATAGCCATTGTCGGCTAGTGGTAGCGGAGGTAGGAGGAAAAAGAAAAAGTCAAAAAAGAAAGAAAGAAAAGGAAAAAGAAGATAATAATATATATTAGAATCATAGAATATTTCAATTTTTTTTAAAAATATTCAAAAAACCTATTTATGACTCAGTTAAGATATTTATTTTAGCTCATCCATTTATGGCCCATTAAGCTTCTAAGTAACTAATTTATGGCCCATTTAAATTTGTTTTTACAATTTAAGGCAACCTATTATGACCCAAAATGTGGATCCTAGACCCATTTTACCACCTCTAATTATGCACAAGATTGGGGCGGAAATTGAGTGGCCCTAGATAAATTAAATTGCAGACCTTCAAGCTTCCTTTTCCTACGGTGATTATATTCATAACGAAGCTTCCTCATTTTGTTGGGTCCGCGAGGTCAAATAAAAAATGGTTATTGTTTTGTTTCAGGGAGAGAGGAGTTACCTAACTTCAATAAGCCCACTGGCTATTCACATAGGTAGAATTTGACATTGAGCTATTCATACCTGGCTATTATAGTGTGTGAAAATAGATTTATTAGCGCTTAAGAAACAGCTGCTCCCTAGATTATAGCTTTTGCTGTTACATCATATCTAAAAATGGTCCAAAGAGATGGATTAATCGAAACGTGTGAAAGTTGGTCCAGACACATCTAGCACCTCGCTGATACTGATCAGCATGTACTTCAAATTCTTCGACAGCGCATTGGTCCCTCGCGCCGCGCAAAGTTGAGCAGCTCGGGAGAGGCCAACCTCTCGAACAGCACCGGAAGAAGGGTGCGAAGAAAGAGCTCTGCGAGGGGCATGACTTGGTTCGTTTGGGAGCGGCGGAGGACTAAACAAGAGTTCGCAGATGGTTTGAAACGAAGTGTACTGAGCGGAGAGGAAACACAAGTTCTTATTTCCAGGAGAACAGCATCAAAAGATGGTGTGAACCGGAGACTTTTTTTAAGCATTAAAGTACTGTAAAACCGAGATGGCTTTTGTCTAAGTGTGCATCTCTTCAATCCACCGACGCTGGAAAATGGACTTTGAGGCAGCCGTCAAGGTTGGCGACCATCTTCACCCACATTTATTTATTGGTCAAGAAGGCATATTTAGCTTAAAAAATCAATTCCTAGGCATCGATTTCACATAATATGGAAACACAATGCACTGAAAGCTCCAAAAAATTTCACAATCAGACCATTGCTCAACAAGTGTCCAGAAAGACTCGATAACAAAGTCTTTTTAAACAATAATAATTTCAATAAAAAGGTGACATTAAATTCACCCCTAAATGGCTCCATCCACTTCTAGAGGATTTAAAACTAAAGGAATAAATTACCTAAATTGAAGGTCACATTTCTCATCACCTCTATCTCGACCAAGTTTGCCTGCCTGTTCACCGCTATTTTGTTTATTTATTTCCTTCCACTCATAAAAGGCAGACAAGGAGCGAATTTAAGATTGGTACCTAATCGAGATTTGTCCACTAGCGGTGGAGGAACGAGCTGAGACTTAAGACACTGGTGGTGGTGACTGCCAAGTGAAGTAGATGTAAAATGCAAAAAAATCATCCATCTTTATCTATGTCATTTGAATTACCCGATTTTTTTTACTAGATCCATTATTCTTGCCTTGATGATGCACGGGCATTTATTTATTTTTTAAAAATTAGTTTTCGACAATGATGACTTGAGAGAGTCAACTACCAAAGTTTTTAGCTTCTTACGAAATTGACCGACTGGGTTTAGTTAAGACATATGACTGAGGTTAAGTTATTCATACCCATCTTATCTTTCTTCCCTGTCATTTCGGACTTTGTTTTTAGCTTTGAATCGTTGGATGGCTAGTACTAAATCTCAGCCGTCGATAGTCCAATATTCCAGCGAAAAAGTTGCCCTTTTTATTTCTCCATTGATTGCTCTTCGAAGCTCCCGTTCTTTCACCCTCTTTTGCAAATCAAATCTGTTCTGCTCTTTCTTCTCGCCGCAGCAGCCACTCTTCTCAGAACTACTTGTTCTATTTCACCAAAGGCTGGAATCAGAAAAGAAGTTGTTCTTTCAATTTCGCTCCAACTCAATCCCAAAACTTTTGCCTTATTATTGTCCAATTTGTATGTTCTCTCTCGACACTCACATCACATGATTCCCAAAAGCACCCGTCCCGTCCACCATCATCATGAATCACATATATCATGGCATCATTGTTTCTTTGATGCAGCCACATGAACCCCATCACATAATCAAATAAAGGAGAAATCATTACATAATTTTAGTTTATGTATACCGAATTACTCGCAACCATTGACCGTATCGGTCTCGCCAACATAACGCGAGCGCTCAATGGATTGAAAGCTCCAAAAATTATGGAGTTGATTGCTGAACAATTGTCCAGAAACACTTGATAAAGACATCGTTTTCGAATAATGGGCAGGACGAAAATAATTGTTAGTTTCCCTCGTTACTGCGGTTG
Source organism: Psidium friedrichsthalianum (assembly GCA_019149425.1). NCBI lineage: Eukaryota > Viridiplantae > Streptophyta > Magnoliopsida > Myrtales > Myrtaceae > Psidium > Psidium friedrichsthalianum. Next base: position 2,134 of record JAGVVM010022837.1, on the reverse strand, counting down.
CTAACTAGGTTTGCTCTCCGAAACATACATTATGCCTAAGATTAGGGGGAACATTGAGTGGCCTAGGTCGAATTAAATAGCAGACATTCACACTTCATTTTTTTTTAAAACCTTTTTGCCAAGGAACAATTCCTCTTTTTATTAGGCCCGCAGGGTCAAATAAAATATGCTTATTGTTTTGTCTCAGAAAGAGAGGAGCTACCTAACATCAATATGCTCACCGGCCATGCAAATAGTAGCCTTTGATATCAAATTATTAGCAAATTATTCATAATCGATTATTTTTAGTATGTGAAAATGAGGGACAAGAACAACATGAATACCATAATTATTGTACAATGTTCACTTGATACCATAATTTTCCTTTCGCTCACCTTGAGTGTCACATCGAAGTGAAATCAATTATTTGAGTGCCATTTCCGGCAAATCAACCGACGTCGATTTTTTACTTAATTTTTCATCTGACGTGAAACTTTTAAGAACAAATAAATGTGCCACACAGGTTTATTATTATTATTTTCTTGGGATGGCCTTGCCTAGGGCCTTCGCGGCCCTCGCCCGGACTAGGCGATTCCTTTACGGCTGGTGACTTTCGCCGGCATAGAAAAAGGAAAATGAAATGAAAAAATAGAAAAAAAAAAAATATTTCAAAAACAAATTGTCCATGTCAAATGCCAGCATCCATGTTGGCATTTCTAGAGTCCAAGTCGGATTTTTGGTGAGGCAAATCGCTGGTGACTCTTGCCAGCAACCTCGAAAAGTCATTGCGAGTTGGCCATTGATGTTCTACTCTGCTCTTGTCCCATTCTTAATTTTGCACACTGCGGTTCATCGTGTGTTCCACTTCCTAGATAATATAGCCTTTACAAGCAGATCGGCGTCAAGAAGATGAAATTCGTTCGGTTAAGGTCAGGAAGGCATTTACTTGTTTAGAAACGCCAAATACCCAAATCTCGAGTTTATTGGCAGGGCTTATAGAAATGTTATCTTTTCATTTTATGGAATTCCATTTTTGTGCTTCGAGTGCTTTGTTTTTCTCGTTTTTGCAGCATCATGAGATGGTGGAATTGATTATTTGTGACAGGTGCCCTTTCCAGGCAGTAGTAGGGCCAAGATTGGCAATAACATGTCATCAAGGGCTAAGTTCATAATTTGTTCGTAAGCATCATGAAAAATTGATGATTAAAGCAATTTGGTTCCACTAAATAACGGACATCCATCTCATTGATTAGCCGTTTAGCTGTCACATTCAAACCGACCACTTGATCACACAGTCTACACCTTGTTTATTTTCTTTTGTCTCCTGTAGATTTCTTCTACAATCCTATCTGCATTTAGGGAAACTAAATATAATCAAACTTAAGAAATTCTGCCACGGCTCGTGATTTATTTCTTTCTAGGACGTAGATCCTCTATGAAATCAAATTGAACTTCTTTTCTTTGTGTGCTTTGCTAAAGAATCTTTTCCTTGAATGACTCTTAACACGTGAATTGGTAATGGTAGTCTATAAGTTTCTTTTAGCCAAAAGCAGTCTATATACTATCTAAAGATGCCACCAACATTCTGTAGGTCATTAAAACTGCTTGGAGGTGATGAGAATTAAAATCAAGAGAAGTCTCTGAAAGTTCATTGATTGTGCTGAGATGATTGAGGATCATATTAGGATCCTATCTGTTTCTGTTCTTTCATCAATTTGCAGAAGAGTTTCTGCAGTTGTCCCGAAAAATCTTTCTATTTCATTTTGCCTTTTTGTTGATTCTCAGAATTTTGCTTTGTACAGAGGTATTGTACGAACTAACCGAATACCATTGTAATAGAGGAGAATTTAACTGCTTCATACCATGTCCAGTTTCTCATAGATTGTAGTGGAAAGGTAGACAGTGAAAAGACTCCAGATATGCATTCCTGAATAGGAAGTCTGCCCTTATTCAGCTAGCGGAAGAAAGCCCGGTAACCATAACGATTGTTTTCTGTAACAAGGTACGTTGATCTTTCGGTATAGGCTGCTTGAAATTGACTCTGCATCACATTTACATTTACTTCTCTCTCACTTCCATATACAGATTGACACGTGTCGAAAAGTTGAAAATGCATTGAAACGCATTGACAGAAAAGGCGTTCGTACACGAGTCC